>JZKD02S1985066.1:149970-179536 GCA_000966675.3 Picea glauca
ATATCAATGAATATATGATGAATATAAGATTAGAGGTGCAGATCTAAACATGCCACTAGTTTCACGGTTTGGGTTTCCGGGGTAAAATATCTATGTAATGTGTGTGTGTGTTCCATTGTATCTTTTCTATTTTGATCTATAATCTATTTGCAATAGTTTATTGTACAATTTTAAAATATACAAAACTACTATCAATATATCCAACAAAATAATCATTACTAGTGCTTGAATATATTATGTCATATCCTTTTGTTCCAACAATATATCTCATAATTCTTTTGTCATATCCTTCATCTTGATACCTCTTCTATTCTCCTCCAGCTAAGATCCTTCTCGCTACTCCCATCAGTCAACTTCCTATCATTTCCAATGATTTCATGCCCAACTGGATAATACATGACTAATACCTATCTCACATAATATACATTATGTTGCAGTCGTAATTGAGTATATTGTCATAATTTGGGCAAGTATGTTTCTGTCGCTAGTAAATTTCATTACACATACCATACCATCTTGTTTACTTTGCACTTCTTGATTTTATGACTAACCATGTTCATGAAAGTGTCGTCTATCGTCAAGTGGGTTAAGTGCAACATCTATAAGAATTACATTGGCTATGAATTGCATCTCAAAAGGAAATTGGTCCTCCCAGCTCCTAAGTAGGGTCAAGTGCTCCAAACACGAGTTGTTTTTTTCACAAGTTTATATTTCCGAGTCCCTAATATATGAACTCATCTCCAATTGATGAACTAAGAGCCTATACAACATATATAACATAGGAATTGACGAAACTGAATTCGGGAAAAAAAACAACAAGAATGAGACCCAAACTTTCATTAAAAAATGCCTTTGCTCACAATTTTGGAGCATTTATCAAATTTTATTTTCATCTTCGAAGCAATCCAACTATAAATTTTACGTGATTAGGATTCCAATGTAACTAACAAAATCAAAATCTGAGACACATAAGTGTCAAAATGATCATCAAGCTTTTCCCATCAAGTCATCCTTGTTCGCTGTGACATCGTCAATATATTTGAGTGACATGGTGAGTTATCTAATTGGAAGCGTCTCTCCATGCTCTCCGCATCAAAAAAATGACACTCCAATAAGAATCACCATATTATTTAAAAAATACTTGTATAATGCAAATTATTGTTTTATATTTAAATAATTTTAATTTAATTTAGATTTAAATTATTTAAGTTTAAATTTTATTTAAACAAAAACTGAAATAAATGTGCAATGAATCGCTACAAGTCCCCACACAAAACACTGATGACACAAAAACATGAAATAAGTCCTGACATTGAAATGATCATTTGTGAGTTCTTACAACATGATGTGACTGGAGCTCCTCCAATGCTCTGATACTTACCTCAATCATCAACTCACCTGCAAAGGAAGTCACCTATGCCTCATTGATACACCCAGTACCAGAGCTAATGACTTGATCTTCACTGATAAATACCAGAGAAATTCATGCCTTCTTCATCGATACACATTGGAGTAGTTTGTGCCTTCATTGCTGATACACGAGTTTGTGCTTTTCTTGTCGATATAGGGACATGACCCTACCAAACTGCCTTACATATTTTGGCCATGGATTTTGACTCCGGTACCATTTTCATGCGTTCCTTATATCATTGGAAAGGTATTTCCAAGATATACAACTTAACGTTTATATTATTTGATATATTATTAACCAATTGTTCACATTTTTCAGGATTAATATTTGGCACATTGTCGACGGCCTTGAAGAACATAGTCCCTCAACCAAAAGTAGAGGAACCAGGAACCAAACTCAAGGAATCATATACAAACTCACACTTAATTGATTCTTCAATTATATTGGTTCTAATGTGTGGTTTTAATATTTTATTTTGAAGTTATTCTGTGGTCACTCATCTATTACAAGTTGAATGGTGTTAGGTACCAATGCTAAAGGGAGGTCATACTCAACAACCTAGATAGGAAACATGTAAGGGAAGAAAACTATGAATACACAACTGCTACACATTGAGGAATCTACCAGTATGTAGTAGTACCCTCACAAATACAACCCACCACCAAAGATGATAGAGGAATAATTTTGAATCCCATTATACTTGAATATAAAACCTGGAGAGAAAAGCATTTTTCCATGTCCAAACCAATCTTCATGGTGTGTGAGGTGCAATATGGCTAGAATCAATGATGGCCCACTGACACTAAAATACAAATTTGAAATGTAACTACATATTATATATTAAAGCATAAGAATTTATGTTGTCCTTACTCTCCCATCATTATGAAGGGGATACTAACAAAAGTTTGGAAATGAAAGTTTATAGGGGAAGACGGAAGGCCAAGAGTCAAGTTGAACTTCAATAAATGTGGGGATTGTATCTCAGTAAAGGGATTTTGGCTCTTGGAGCTTTCATGTACTATTATTGAAACTGTTAATGAGGAGAAGCCTTTTTGGCCAAGCTATTTTCTAGAGAACTCTGACTCTCATGTTGGACATATTGTGGACTATTCCTTTACGTTTTGGCTTAGCACTCAGGTTGTGTAAGGATGTACTTCATATTGTATACTACTCTTATGTATGATGGCTACATTATTATTTCTGTTCTTCAGAGAATATTTTTCTAAATTCATGGGCATAGAACCGTAAATGATTGTTTAAATGATAGAATATTATGTGTTTACAATTATTTATTCACATTCTTGTCTTTTCTTTGTGTGAAATATTTCCCAGGCCATTGACATGAGCATCATTGGTTCTATGTTTTATTTCTATTTACCTTAGTTTCATCCAGACACATGCATCTTAGATTAACTGCATTTCATTCTTTAGCTTAGAAAATCTTCATTGGTGGATCGAGTTGCAATCAGTAAGCCCCAAATCAAAAATGGTTGTCGAGCCAACATCTAGACGAGTTCCCTATTCCAAATGGTGAGAGGTCTAATTGAAACTTCTTATCGGGGGTAACCCCTGCTATTGAAAAAGGGAATTTTTCTCACGTCAACATAATTGGTGCTAAAAGGAGGGATGTATGACAACCCTACCCATATGGAGTCATTTCATCCAATTTTTTTAACCAACCCTGGCTCCTCTCCATATCTTTGTATGGGATAAACCTTTGAGTCTTCTGAGACCTTTAGGGGGCATCTCAATTGAGACAATTAATCTCTTGTCAAACTCAAAATTCGATGGTGAAGGGCATGTATTTTCATTCATGCATCTCAATTAGTTTAACATCACTCGACAAAATCTTAAAATTGTATGGGACAATGAAATATGTTGATTTTTTATCCTCACATTTGAAGGAAAAATTAAATTTTGGTTTAGGATATTGCTAGTGGATTCAGTACACATATGGAAACAATTCATGGAAATCTTTATCGCTGCTCATGTATATTATGTTTATGATAACCTATTTAATGAACTTGTAGAAGTCTATAGGCTCAAAAACAAATTGGTGGATGATTTCTTTCAAAGAGTCATATATATTTATTGCAGATTTCCTAAATGAGACAAACCCTCAAACCAATAAATATTTGATTGGTTTTCATATCTCATCTCTATTCGTGAAGGGTATGATCTACATAATCAAATCATCTCTCATTCACAACAGTTGGATCTGATAATGAAGGATAGGTGATACACTATCTCTAATCAACACTCTATCACAACTATGGGGGAATCCTCACCAGAAATATTAAAACCCTTAGTCCCAGAGTGTGAACCATCTATCATCTCCCCTTTAGAGAATCATGATTATATTTGGGTTTGTAACAAACCTCTCATTGAGGAAATCCTGTCATTTTCAAAATTTGAAGATCTTCATTCTCTTTATACGAATCTGTTTGATGATAATCACATGCATGAGTATCCACCCGTTTATCATCCAATGCAATATTTACAATACTCTTACAATGTAACAATAAATGATCAACCAAAAAAACAAGATTTCCTAGCTTTGATCAATCAAAGACTAATTCTTAATGAGATTCCACCTGATATGCACAATGTTGAAAGTCCTTCACAATTTGAATTTCTGGAACATGATGAATCACAATTTGATCATGATTACCCTATTTTCAATCAATGTTTTGAGGGATATGTTTTTTGCAAAATCTTATGGACCAATGGATCGATGTGACAATATCTTGGGTCCATTCTATTGGTTCCCGAAACAAAGACTGGTGAGCTAAAATATATTACAAACCTTCTCAACATGTATGTATTTTTATAGACTTAAATCCCTCATGATGAGATGATTTCATGAATGTATAAGGTACACCACTGATTTATTCAAAATAAATTCAAAATATTATAGAATATTATGATCCTTGTACCAAAACTCTTTCATAACGGTATTTACTGGGTAAAATAATTGAAGTATTTGTTGCTCTATGAAGAGGATATGCTTGAGACTTCCTGCACATATATTATTTTCCTAATTTCAAAAGTTATTTTCATTTATTGAGAAAATAAATGGTATACTTTTCCTCTAGCATGAACCTCTAGTAACATAACATCAATTTTCAATTTCCCTTTGACCATTTTGAGCATCTTGGAAATATTGAGGGTTATAGGGTACATACACACAAATATTTTGATGTTATCTTTTCCACCACAAGCTCCTAAGCCCGAATTTTGAGGTCAAATACTTTTCCCAATCATCTTCAGTGACATGATAGATATCTTTTCCTTGGTTTTGTGATCTTGAATTGATGAAATCCATCTCTTTATAATCATGCATTGTCCATTATGAGGGTGAAACATAGTATTTTTTAGTTTAGATGGATTCCTTTAATGACTTTGGTATGTTGAGAGACAATGTTTTAATTCCTAATGAATTTTGAAGCTATGTCCTTTGAATCTCATTGACTTAGATTTAACCCTTTTGATTTGATTTCCCATTCTATTATTATACTCTTCAAATAATCATATACAATATATTGACTTGGACCAATTGACTAGTTTTCAATGGTTCCCTCTTGACATGGTCTTATTTTGGTTTTCTTATGAAGTTCATTGGTCTAGTTGCCTTCATCTTGATCTCATTGGGGTTTTTATATCATGATGCTTCTATTGATTTCATAATTTTCTAACCAAATCATAAAACTCTTAATGAAGCTCTTCAATGCACTGGTCTACAAATTGTTGGGAGTTATGTTGAGAAGGCTCATCAAGAATGATCTTTCCAAAACTTAGCCGAGTACACAAAACACAAGCCATACAACAAGATGCACATTCATTTGCATAAGTATCACCGATTGATCTATAAATCCATGCTCAAGGAATTTCCGAGAGGAAAAGTGTTGCATGCAACCTTGCTCTTTCATTTTCATGTATGATGTGGACACTTACCTCAATTTTTGATATTGAACCTATTCGAATCACACCATACATGATCTAATAATTTTTTCAAGGAGCTAACAATTGAAGGAGTGACAACAACGTCAATTTGATGAACATTTTCATCCAGGAAAGAGAAGTATGACTCAAGAACAATCAACTCTAACCTCTTAGACACAAATCAAAATAATGATTCTCAAGTACAATTCTTTGAGGCAGCACCCCCTGCCTCATTAGGTTCTGCATGACCTCCCGGTCTTAGGATCGTTCTTTATCTTCCCCTTGAGTTGGATTGAATATTTGATTTCCCTACAGGAAAATGCCCCCCGCCCCCACACGAGTGTGTATCCACATGTCCTTATGAGTTACGCCTGTACAAACAAGCACCAAGCATCGACTCACTCCCTCGTGATCACTGATATGACCATAGCCTTAGCCCGAAAGGGTACTTCGGGTTTCACGACTTCATGATCCCAGATGTGAGTCCTCCTGTTTCGTCAATCCCCAAAACCTTGAAAAGGCTAATGGGTCTTTGACTCCTCCCTTTGAATTTTCCTGATGTGACCTCCAACTATGAACTAGGGACAAAACACTTCGGTACCTCAGGATTTCGCTTATCGACATTTTGCGATGCAAGAACTCATTTCGCCGACTTTCGAAACTACGACAACCCCTGTCATAGATCAACGGCTCTGAGCTCCCCACAATATGCTGGTCCTGATTCTATCGGGACTTCGTGAATCAGGAGTTCACGACTCTCGACTCCGGGTCACAACCTCCTCCATTTCTTGAATTCTGAAACATGAAATTCAAGCGTGAAATCGATGGTTCCTGTTGATCTGAATCCAATGACCACTATTCCTCTAGATCTTCTAACACCTAAAAAATCTTGGCCTTATCTCCCTTGCTGGTTAACTAGATCCAACGACCCACAGTATATCGACACTTCCCCTGGAAGGATTCCACCATCCTTTCCATTTTCAACACTCCTTTGCCAAACACTCTGGCATCAACCCTTCTGAACTTTCCCTCTTATGGGTGACCTTGACCTTCATCTCCCTTTGAAAACTTCAAAGGTTATATCCCTTCTAAGCTTCGATTCTCTCGGAAATCCTGGACTTTAAGGAATCCTTGCGTGCACACCTTGCAACATTTGAAAATAACCTCTAGTTATTTGACCCTTCGACTCTGTGCACTCCTTGCAACAGAAATCCTTCAATCCTCCCCCTAGATTGATAAAGTCTAAGACTTTAACCTGCCTGCACACACCTTGCACGGTTCTATGCTATCCTGCACTTCTGCTGGTATGAGAACAATGATATCTCTCCCGTGTTTCCTGAGATAAAACTCAGAACTCCGTCAACGCACACCTTGCGGACGTTCACTACACACCTTGAAGGAATTCTCAGGAAGAGAAACAATTGAAACTCATTCTTCCATTTTCTCAGACTTCATACTTTTAGCATGAAATCCTAGACACAACACAACATTGAAACAAATGCATAAACATAGAATATAAGCAACTGTATACATACCATTCAACAGATGCAAACAATAAGCACAATAACACCATAAAATTGAGTCAAAGCTTTCATATATTAACTCAAGTGTTACTGTACATGGTTTCTCCTCTGTGTTCTTAATCTCTACAGCTCTACAACTTACTCAACTGATACAATTATACAAGCGAGGGTGTCTTTCTATCCATTTTCCCTCCTAAACTACAAGCTATCTATTCTGAAATAAAAGCTACAACAATTTTTCATAAATTATAATAAATGCCTCTTTATCCGATAGATGAGAGCAATGATCAAGATCTGCTTACAATCTCCAAAACATAAATGTAAATACGTCTCCCAACTATTACATTAATGTCTCTTCATTTAAATTTTAAAACATTTTCAAAATGTGCACTGGTGCATATCCAACTATCTTTGTCTTTGCGCTTGCTTTGTTGGCATGCTTACGATGCTCCTGCATCATACTCCCTTGACTGAAAAATTCATAAACCCCAGTTCAGATCTCCTATACCATTTGTCCATGTATTTGGATATTTGCTTCACTTTCCCAACTGTGATATTCAATTAGGTGTCCTTTCCATTTGAAAAAATATTCAAAATATGTCTTCCTTTGGGTCTTTCTTCCGACTCTCTGATCAATAATCTTTTCCATCTATGGCCTTTCAGCTACAAGCATCTGTTTAACCCATTGGACTTCTTTCTGATCCTATGATCTCTCTGTTTCATAAACTCTGTAAGGATACAGATCTTCTATGTTGAATATGGGTGATATTCCTACCCCATCCGGTACTTCAATCTCATAAGCGTTTTCTTCAAACTTTCTTATGATCTTACACAGTCCAATTTTCTTCATCTTTAGTTTATTGTACGTTCCTCTTGGGAATATATCCTTTCTTAGGTGTGCTAAAACCAAATCACCTACTTCAAATTGAAGTTCTCTTCTATGTTGATCTGCTCTGCGCTTATATTCCTGGTTGGAATTTTGAAATCGCTCCTTAATCTTGCCGTGGAGTTCTTGCATTTCCGCTACAAAATCCTCTACACTAGCACTTCTAAACTCGCTCTGATCTAAGTCTCTCAACTCGGATACTCCTCTTGGCTTCATTTCATAAATGATCTAGAATGGGATTTGTCCTGTGCTCCATTTTGGTGAATATGAAAATTCCGCTTGTGGCAGAATCTGATCCCAGACTGTGATGTTCAACCACCAAAATCCTTAATAAATATCCCAAGCTTAGGTTTACTAGCTCAGTCTATCCATCCGTCTGAGGATGATATGATGAGCTAAAAGATAAATTAGTCCCCAAATTTTTCCATAGGGTCCTCTAGAAATGACCAACAAATTTGGTATCCCTGTCTGATACAATACTCTTAGGTAAGCCATGAAGTCTAACAACTTCTTTGAAAAATAGATTTGCAATGTGAGTTGCATCACTGGTTTTCTGACATGGAATGAAATGTTCCATTTTAGAAAATCTGTCGACTACCACAAAGATTGAGTCACACCCTCTTTACGTCCTCGACAATCCTAACACAAAATCCATACTTACCGCATCCCATGGCCTCTCTGGTACTGGCAATGGATGATACAACCCTATATTTTGTCTCTTTCCCTTCATGTGCTAGAAAATTCTACATCTATTCACGAATTTATTTACATCTATTCTCATCCCTGGACAATAGTATGACCCATTCAGTTGCGCAAATGTATTTTCATGGCCGAAATGTCCAACCAATCCTGCACTATGTTTTTCGTTCAGAAGATTCTCTCTCATAGAACTCTTCGGAATACATAACTGATTTCCCTTGAATAACAGTCCATTCTGAATCAAATATTCGATCCATTGGCCCCTGTCTCTGAGAAATGGATTCTCACATGCTTCATAAGCATCCTTAAAATCAAAATCATATTTGTACATATCCTTGAGGTTATTGAAACCTAAGGTCTTCACTCTGAACTCTTGCATAATCAAACATTTCCTTCTCAAAGCATCAACAACCTTGTTATCAGTTCCAGAAATATGCTTTATAACAAAAGTAAAATTCTGCATTTATTCAACCCATTTTGCATGCTTCTGGTTCAATTTTTCCTGTCAAGTTATGAATTGTAAAGCATGGTTATCGCTATACAAGACAAACTCTTGTGGGACCAAGTAATGCCTCAATTTCTTCAATCCCTGTATGACTGCATAAAATTCCTTGTCATACGTGGAATATCTTAGCTTGGTTTCATTTAGTTTCTCACTGAATTATGCAATTGGCCTGTTGTCTTGGTGTAAGACCACTCCAATCGTAAATCCACTTGCGTCGCATCTCACTTGAAATGTCTTGCTGAAATCTAGTAGAACTAGAACTGGCTGTCCTGTTATCTTCTCCTTCAACAACTTAAAACTTTTTTCTGCCTCTTATATCCAATGAAAAGATTTGTGTCTTTTCTTGATTGTGTCCATCATAGGTGCACATATCCCACTGAAATTTCTGATGAACTTCCTATAAAAACTAGCCAATCCATGGAAGCTTTTGGCTTCAAAGATACTCTTTGGTGATGGCCAATCCCTGATTGTTTTTACCTTCTTAGGATCCATCTTCAACTCATTCATAGTGATTACAAAACCCAAGTAAATGAGTTCTGTCTTCATGAAAGATGACTTCTTCAAATTGATCAACAACTTCTCTTGCTGTAATCTCCTCATCACTGTAGCTAAATGCTCTAGATGTTCTCCTTCAGTCTTACTGAAGATCAATATATCATCAAGATACACGATTACAAACTTACCAATGAAATCTCTCAAGAGTTCGTTCATCAATCTCATAAAAGTACTTGGTGCGTTCGTCAAACCAAATGGCATGACAAGCCATTCATACAGTCCTTCATTCATCTTAAATGTTGTCTTCCATTCATCACCTTCACTCATTCTAATATGATGATATCCAATTTTCAAATCAATTTTGGAAAAAAACTTTTCTCCACTCAAGCAATCCATCAAGTCATCCATCCTAGGTAAAGGAAATCTATACATGATGGCGATTTTGTTTATGGCTCTTGAGTCTGTACACATTCTCCAACCACCATCCTTCTTCGAACTTAACACTGTAGGTACAACGCATGGACTCAAACTTTCTCTAACCAATCCTTTGTCCATCAAATCCTGGACTTGTCTTTTGACTTCTTCATTCTCCTGTGGCGTCAATCTGTACACGACCTTGTTTGGTAGATTTTCTCCAAGTATAAGATCAATATGATGACTTATGCTCCTGATGGGTGGAAACGAATAAGGTAATTCATCCACTACTATGTCAACAAATTTCTCTACCAGTTCCTGAATTTCATCGGGTAGGTCATTTGTCTTGGTACTGGTCAATATGACTCTTGGTTTTCTTACCACCGCAAACTGCATGTCTTCTTCTTTCTTGACTTCATCAAGAAGCTCCTTCCCACTCATGAGAATTATTGTATTGCTGGCCTTCTCTTTTACCTCCTTGCCTTTAATTGGCAGCAACATATGCGTCCTACAATTCTTCTCCAAGGTGTAGGTGTTCTTTCTCCCATCATGAACAACATTTCTATCATATTTCCACGGTCTCCCCAACAAAAGATGACAAACATCCATGGGAATAACATCACACATGATTTCATCATTATATCCCCCTATCTTAAATTCAACTAGACATTGTTTAGTGACAGTTACCTAATGTCCCTTTTGTAACCACGAGACTTTGTATGGGATCAGATGTGCAACAGTCTCCAATTCCAGTTTCTCCACCATTTCTGTGGATACTAGATTATCTGTGCTTCCACTATCCACTATTACCTTGCGTACCCTATCCTTGGTCTTGCAAGCAGTTATGAACAAACTATTTCTTTGGACTGGATTTTCTATCTCCTTCTCTGGTTTCAAGAGAATTTTCCACATCATTAAGGATCTTCCGCCTTCTACGTCTTCTGCCTCAACATTTTGCCTCCATCTCTTTTCTTATTAGAACATTCAAAAGACTTGTGTCCAATCTTTCCACAGACAAACCATTTTATCTCACTTCCTCTACCTCTTCCTCTTCCTTTGGCTCGCGGAAAAGTGTTTCTGTTAGCATACTGTCTCCCCTGTGAATTTCCTCCTCTTTCAGGGTGAGTATGAGGTTTCTTTTCTTCTTCCTTGGGTATTTGAGTTTTGTCCTGGGCAATTTCTTTTCCTCTACTCTAACTTCAACCTCGATCTCTTTGACCTTGCTTTCGAGCCAATTTCTCTTCATCCTTCAGGGCCATTTGATAAGCATCTTCTACATTCCTTATCGTCACCATGCTCATCTCATCCTGAATGTCATATCTCAGACCATTCATATATATAGAAACCTTTTCATCATCACTTTCATGATGACCAACTCGAATGTTGAGCCTATAAAATTCGTTAGTGTATCTTTCATTGTCATCCCTTTCTGTCTCAAGTTCTGCATTCTTTGAAATAGATTGATATGGTAGTCTCTGGGTATAAATTTGGCTTTCATTTTTACAACCATCCTATCCCAAATTTTGATTCTCTGCTTGCCTTTGCAATGCCTGTCAGCCTGGAGTTCATCCCACCACAGTGCTACATGCCCTTTCAGTCTAGTGACATCATGTTTAACTTTCTTATTCTCCTCGACATCCTCATATTCAAAGTATTTATCCATAGCTATAAACCAATATAGTAGCTCTTCAACGTCTAAGTTTCCTTCATACATCAGAATATCCATTTTTTCTCTGGAACCTATTCTTGCAATAGCTCTGAATAGACGTTTTTCTGCAGCATCTTCGGCTACAACTTCTGCTTCAGCTCCAACCTCATTTTTGATTTCGGCTTCACTGACATATCCAACATCAACTGTCCATCTCTATGTTGTTTCCATAGCATCCAATCGAGCATGGATTTCTCTCATCTCCCTTTCTACAGTTGGATCGGACATTGGTCTTTCTCTCCTTCTTGGCGACATTGTTTCAATCTGTTCCCCGCAGAAAACAAAAAGAAATTGGAAGTTAGGCTATGATACCAATCTGACGCAACACCCCTTGCCTCAGTAGATTCTGTGTGACCTCCTGGTCTTAGGATTGTTATTTATATTCCCCTTAATTCAGATTGACTCTTTGATTTCCCCACAGAAAAATCCCACACACACACACGAGTGTGTATCCACAAGTCCTTATGAGTTACGCTTGTACAAACAAGCACCAAGCACCAACTCACTCCCTCGTGATCACTTATATGAACACAACCTTCACCCGAAAGGGTACTTCGGGTTTCATGACTTCACGATCCCAAATGTGAGTTCTCCTGTCTCGTCAATCCTAGAAACCCTGAAAAGGCTAACGGGTCTCTCCTCCCTTTGACTTTTTCTGATGTGACCTCCAACTATGAACTGGGGCCCAAACACTTCGGTACCTCGGGATTTCTCTTATCGACATTTTGCGATGCAACAACTCCTTTTGCTGACTTCCTAAACCACGACAACCCCTACCACAGATCAACGACTCTGAGCTCCCCATGATCTGATGGTCCTGATTCTATCGGGACTTCGTGAATCGGGAGTTCATGAATCTCGACTCTGGGTCACAACCTCCTCCATTTCCTGAATTCCGAAACACGAAATTCAAGCACGAAATCGATGGTTCCTGTTGATCCAAATCCAATGACCACTATTCCTCTGGAGCTTCTAAAACCTAACAAATCTCGGCCTTATCTCCCTTGCTGGTTAACTAGATCCAACCGCCCATAGTAGATCGACACTTCCCCTGGAAGCATTCCACCGTCCTTTCCATTTTCAACACTCCTTCGCCAAACACTCTGGCGTCAACCCTTTTGAAATTTCCCTCTTACAGGTGACCTCGACCTTCATCTCCCTTTGAACACTTCAAAGGTTATATCCCTTCTAAGCTTCGATTCTCCCAGAAATCATGGACTTTAAGGAATCCCTGTGCGCACACCTTGCGGCATTTGAAAATAACCTCTAGTTATTTGACCCTTCAACTCTGTGCACTCCTTGCAACAACAATCCTTCAATCCTCCCCCTATATTGATAAAGTCTAAGACTTTAATCTGCCTGCGCACACCTTGCACGGTTCTGTGCTATCCTACACTTCTGTTGGTATGAGAACAACAATATCTCGCTTGAGTTTCCTGAGATAAACTCAGAACTCTGCCAATGCACACCTTGCAGACGTTCACTACACTCCTTGTAGGAATTATCAGGAAGAGAAACAATTGAAACTCATTCTTCCCTTCTCTCAGACTTCATACTTTTAACATGAAATCATACACACAACACAACATTGAAACAAATGCATAAACAAAGAATATAAGCAACTGTATACATACCATTCAACAGATGCAAACAATAAGCACAATAACACCATAAAATTGAGTTAAAGCTTTCATATATTAACTCAAGTGTTCCTGTACATGGGTTCTCCTCTATGTTCTTAATCTCTACAACTCTACAACTTACTCAACTGATACAAGTGAGGGTGTCTTTCTATCCGTTTTCCCTCCTACACTACAAGCTATCTAATCTAAAATAAAAGCTACAACAACTTTTCATAAATTACAATAAATGAATCTTTATCAGACATATGAGAGTAACACTCAAGATCTGTTTACAATCTCCAAAACATAAATGTAAATATGTCTCCCAGCTATTACATTAATGTCTCTTCATTTGAATTTTAAAACATTTCAAAATGTGCACTGATGCATATCCAGCTGTCTTTGTCTTTGCGCTTGCTTTGCTAGCATGCCTACGATTCTCCTGCATCATTCTTCGAGGCACAACTGGTAGTCATAACAACCAGAGTCATTTGTTGACTGAAAGAGAACTTCCACTCGATAAAAAAACATTCAAGCTAAGTTGACTCCACCTCTCTAGTGGGATCTTGGAAACATGAATTGGAAAGACTCATGATTTGATTTCATACATCCACACATGTATGGTTCCCTATGTTTTCAAAAGCATTATCTTTTGATTTAGTGTCCCATGCCAGCCTAGATACAAACTTTGGGCCAAGTTTATGTTGTGAAATCTCTACAAACATGTTTTTTCAGGAGGGAATTATCTTATTCAACATTGCTTTTGGTCATATTTTCTAACTGGTCAAATAATTGTATTCAAAATTGGCTAATAAAGCTATTCATATCATTGGTCACTAGTCTTAATTGATGATATGCATTTTTCTCCTATGTGTAGATCCCTTTCATGGAAGTTTGTGCTCTTTTTAAGAGAAGGACATGACTCGAGTAAGACAAATGGATTCATAAAATTCAACACGATCATGAGACATGTTTACAAGGAAGTTTATTCACAAATCTATTTTTGGATTCTATTTTCAATTCCCCACACATGATCTTCTTAAATGATTTCATTTATGAAAATATTAGGTTGAAATCAATCTGATACCTTGAACATTTTGTCTATGTAGGTACAAGTGCACAGTTTGTATCACATGCCTGAGTTGAACTGGTGAGGAGATGAGCATGCCATGCTACATAATAAGTTTTAGAGTTGGGAGACGTAGAGAGTGAGTGAAGATCCTATTGGAATACTAAGAGGGGGGGGGGGGTGTGTGTGAATTAGTATTATGCAATTTATTAGCACTTTAAAATAGATTATATAATCATTAACAATTCATGCCTTCATTTGAAATTTCATGAACATGTAACCATGAGGAATATCACATCGAATAACCATATGCATAGTACACCAGAATTCATGTGGAAACCCAAATGGGAAAAAACCACGAAATGCTTTGTTATATATCAAAATAATACATTCATAGGAAGTACCAACTTCCAAATTCCCCAAAACCAACTAGAAGGAGGCTCCAACCCCCTGTTTATATGATCCAACATGAAGGAAACTACAACTCCTTGAATTCTCTAGCTACAACTAGAAGGAGGCTCCAACCCCCTAGTTTACAGGCTCCAAAATGAAGGAAGCTACAACTCCCTGAATTTTCCAGCTACAACTGGAAGGAGGCTACAACCCCATTTCCTTGCCCCGTCCTACTTCCTTGAAATATAATTATAGACTCCACCTATCAATGCCACTGATACCGCCAATGTCAATAATACGTCAATTTGTCATCCAAACTGTCACTGTCCCTGTCATTGCCACTATTTCATCAACCTGTAACTGATCATGAAACTTTCAACCTGTCACTGTCCCTATCACTGTCTCATCAACTTGTCAACCTATCACTGTTCATGTCATTGTCTCCATCACTATCACTGATACTGATACATCAACTAGATCCACTCACATAGATCACATCAAGCAAATTCCAAGCATAAAGTATCCAAACAATGTGGCTCAAGCATGTATCATACCATGTACCATAAGATATGTCTCAAGTATATTCCAATATTACAAAGATGTGCCTCTAACAATGAACCATAATGTTAGGGACCTAACCCCTCAAATAGGTAGAAAAATGTATTCTGATGTAATAAAGGTCAATATTAATAAGGCCTTGCAATAAAGTAGAATAAGTCAAATGTAAGAAGACCTAATAGAAGCTTCTGCTTCTAGAAGGATCTTCTTTTATATGGTTCTATTGATAGACATATTTTTTATAAATAGGAGTTGAGGGTATGAGAACCCTAGCTTGGATATTATTGTAATAGAGCTCTGCTTGATTGGAGTTTTCCCCCTCGTAGAGGCAAGTGAACATTTCTCTCAATAATCGAAGTGCTCTTTTTGGTGTTATTCTGTTATCATTTTAGTATCATTGTGGTGTTATTCTAGTTATATTGTTGTTCATCTTCCATTTCTAGCATTTTATTTCTGTTCTGCATACTTTTTAGATCTAGCATATTACAAGTGGTATCAGAGCACTTTTCTCAGCAGAAAATTGTGGGTTAATTTTTTTTTCCAGCGTAGAGACGTATTCCGATGTCTTTAATCTACAAAGATCTGTCGTTATGTGCATAAAAATGTGGTTGAGGGATTCATACACGCAGGAAATACAAGTGGTTCTTAAGTGCACATTTGTTGGCCACCCTTGTAACCCCTGTTGGTACCCCTTCGAGTGGTAGCGCATCAGACATCACATGTATACATTTCAGCCTAGATTTCCTGAAGCCCTCTTTAGATAAAATGATCAGACTCCTGACTGCTATAGTGCCACTGAGAGAAACACTCAAGAAGATACTCTCTAGTACTTGGGTAGTCGGGTAGTACAACTAAGGGCACAATCTAGCCTCCTTAGTTAGTGCCTTGAGATATTGGGCTGAGTACCACTGTTGGACCTCGTACGTATATCAGAGAGCTATAACACAGGGCAAACCCTTTTCTGTAGAACCCTTGAATACCTAACCCTTGGGGATAGAAACAAAAATAAAACAGACAATATCTATTTCCATGCAACTGTGTTCGAGTTGCCAAATCACTACACATTTCTTCCTGGTTAAGAATTTGGGCATTTAATCACTACAATATTCTTCAGACCAGAGTATAACTCTGCAGGTGTAAAAAAATAAAATAAAATGAGTTTGGAAATTTTTGCACCATTATTTGAGACCTATTAAATTAGATTTATCTCTTCACCCTTATCACATTCATACCTATCATTTTTTAGCAAATGTTTTGACCCACCTGCCCCTTTTCGGTTCCCTCGTCATCATGGCCCATACCCATAGCCAAGACTTAGAAGCTCTCTTCAATACCTTGCAATCTAATTTCATAGAGACCCAACAAGAAGTGAAACAACTCAGTGCCAATGTTGCCACAATAAATAAAAACATGTAGTCCTCCATCCCTACCTCAATCAAGGAACTCAAACAAGACATGACTACCCATCTTAAATCTGTCATTTCGATGATCTGCACCAAACTACATATCCCTGCAGATACCCCTTTATCTGACCCAGCTTTTCATATAGAAGCTGAAACTTCCTCTCATTTCCATAATTTTCTACCCATCACTTTCAGCGTGACCTACACCTTCTGCAGGTGGATGTGACCAAATTTGATGGCTCAGATCCCACTGGTTGGGTAACTCAAATGGAACATTATTTCTCTTTGTACATAATTATAGATGACTTGGCCAAACTTTGATATGGTGTTCTCCATCTAGATCAAGAATGTTGGCAATGGTGGCAAGGGAGAAAAAATTCCCGTCAAGGGCATGTTCCTTGGACACACTTTGTGGCATAGCTTTATGAACACTTTGACACCGAAACTAACCATTTAGGCCGTTTAAAAAAATTGAAACAATATGGCATAGTGGAAGACTTTATATCTGCTTTTGAGCGACTAACTTTTCATATAGAGGGCATGTCTGATGCTTTTTTCCGAGAATGTTTTATCAGTGGCCTCAAGGATGAGATTCGTGCCCATGTCCCCACGGCTTGGCCTCGGAGTTGGGTGGAGGATACTAAATGAGATAAGGAAGCACAATAGGATGTCTCTGCTCAAAACCAACAACCCCCCTTTATTCCTCGCACTAAACAAGTAAATCCCACTCCTCCTTCCACTCCATTAAAGATCCAAAAATTGACCAGGGTCGAAATGGCTAAACGCCAACTCAAAGGCCTTTGCTATAATTTTGATGAAAAATATTTTCTGGGCCACAAGTGTAAGGAAAAAAATATTTTTATGGCCATCTCAGAGGATGTTTCAGAAGAGGATGTTGAATCTCCCCTCGTGTCTGAGTCACCTGAACCCATAAACATAACCCCTCCCTCAGACCCTCCTGAAGTTGAACTAGTCATTTCTCTAAATACTCTCACTGGTTTCTCTACTCCCCAAACCCTCAAGCTAATTGGTTACATCAAGCATAGGAAGGTCATCATCCTTGTTGATAGTGAAATCACTCATAATTTTATTCATCGCCACATTGCCCAAGAAACTCATTTCTTTATCCATGCAGTCAATAATTTCCAAATCATAATTGCCAATGGCGGCTCCATGAAATGTGGAGGGCGTTGTGAAAATGTGTGTCTCCAAATTGGTGACTACCACTTGAAATATCATATGTTTGCTATCGACATGGGTGACTGTGACATTATGTTGGGTGCAAAATGGATAAGGACTTTGGGTCCCATTCTCATGGATTTCAAGGAATTAACCATGCAATTCGACCAAGAGGGCCAAAAATATAAGTTCCAAGGCATCACTGCCTGTTCACCTGATATCATTAGTTCCCATCGCATGGAAAAGATGCTCGAAAAAGGGTCATTCTGGCATTATTTCCCAACTCCATGCCATATAGGCAACTGAGAAACCCTCTGTGCTGCAAGACCTCCAATCCATCCTCTCTAAACATCAGTTGGTATTTTCCACTTCCCAGGGACTCCCACCTTCCTATGGTGTTCATGATCATTCCATTCCCCTTATACCAAGAAGCCTTCCTCTCAATATCATCCCTATCGTCACCCCTTTTCCCCAAAAAATGAAATTGAGAAAATGGTTCAAGAATTGCTTAATGCAAGCGTTATTTGCCCTAGTACGAGCCCCTACTCTTCTCCTGTGGTCCTGGTCCTGAATAAATAAGGTTCTTGACACATGTTTTCTGACTTCCACACCCTCAAAAAACTCACCATTAAAGACAAATTTCCCATTCATGTAATTGATGACCTCTTGGATGAATTGAGTGACGCCTAGTTCTTTACTAAACTTGATCTTCGTTCTGGCTACCACCAAATCTGTATGAAAGAGGCGGACATTCCTAAGACTGCCTTTAGAACTCATGAGGGCCACTATGAGTTTTTGGTCATGCCCTTTGGCTGGTGTAATGCCCCCTCCATCTTCCAAAGCCTCATGAATCGTGACTTTCGCCCTTTTCTCTATCATTTTGTCTTAGTTTTCTTTGATGATATCCTCATCTATAGAAAAACCTGGACATACCATCTTTCTCATGTGGACCGCGTTCTCCATCTACTCTCTCATCACCAACTTTTCCTAAAACAATCTAAATGTGATTTTGGCGCCTCAGAAGTCGAGTACTTGGGTCATCTTGTTGGCAAGAATGACATCAGGGTGGATCCTAAAAAGATTTAAGCTATGCAAGATTGGCCTCACCCAAAGACTCTCAAAATCTTGAGAGGATTTTTGGGCTTAACAGGTTATTATCTCAAGTTTGTTAAGAATTATGGAAAGATTGCGACACCTCACACTGCACTCCTTAAAAGTAATTCTTTCACTTGGACTCCAACAACTACTCAGGCTTTTCAAACCTTGAAGATAGCTATGTGCACCACTCCAATCCTGGCCCCTCCTAATTTCACAAATACATTTGTCCTGGAATGTGATGCTTTAGGGAAAGGTATTGGCATTGTCCTTATGCAAGAGGGTTGGCCTTTGGCCTTTACCAGCAAACAACTGTCTCAACAAAATTTGGGCAAATCAATCTATGAAAAGGAAATGTTGGCTATTCTGCATGCTTTTGATTTGTAGCGCCCTTATCTATTGGGACACCACTTCCAAATTAAGACAGATCATCAAAGACTCAAGTATTTTTTGGAACAACGCATTTCATTCCTAGAGCAACAAAAATGGGTGACCAATCTTTGGATATGATTATGAGATTATTTACAATAAAGGCAAAGGCAATGTGGTTGCGGATGCACTTTCCCGAAAATATGAAGATGAAGGATCCCTTTTTTCTCTCTCCTTCATTGTACTAGATTGGCTCCAAGCCATTCGCGAGGAATGGCTACATGATCCCAAAAGTTTGCATCTGATGCAACAATTGCAGTCCAATTCTCCAGTTTCCCTAGGGTACTCTTGGCTCCATGATGAGCTTCGATACAAAGGCCATTTGTATTTAAGTAAATAGTCAAAATTTAAATCCATGGTGCTTTTTGACATTCATGCTACACCCACAGCTGGGCACTTTGGGTTTACAAAAACCTATGATAGGGTCAAACGCTCTTTTTTCTGGGATGGTATGAAACAATACATTCGTAATTTTGTGGCCGAATGTGATGTGTGTCAACACAACAGGGGAGAAACAGTCAAATATTCTGGCACACTACAACCACTTCCAATTCCACCAGCTATTTGGAGGGATATCTCTATGGATTTTATTACAGGATTACCTACATCGAGCAATAAATCACTCATCATGGTGGTAGTTGATTGACTTTCCAAGTATGCTCATTTATGTTCTCTTCAACACCCATTTACAACATCCAAAGTGGCTCAACTTTTCATGGGTCAAGTCTTCAAGCTTCATGGCATGCCACATTCTATTGTTTCTGACCACGACCCAATTTTCACCAATAATTTTTGGCAAGAACTATTCAAGCTACAAGACACCCAATTGCATCTCAGCGCAACTTATCATCCCCAGACGGATGGTCTAACTAAAGTTGTCAACAAGTGTTTGGAAACATATTTGAGGTGTTTTGCATTGGAAAATCAAAATTAGTGGGCTCAATGGTTACCCCTAGCTGAATGGTGGTACAACACTTCATACCATACAACTACCCGCATGAATCCTTTTGAAGCAGTATATGGACAAAAGCCACCACCAGTTCTCTCATATTTACCAGGTGTCTCAAAGGTCTAGGCGGTTGACCAAATGCTTAGATTTTGAGAAGCTATTCTCCGTACCCTCAAAGAGAATTTGGTCATGGCCCAGAATTGCATGAAGCAATAAGCAGATCAAGGCCGCTTTGAACGTCATTTTGTAGAAGGGGATCATGTGTTTCTTCGACTGTAACCTTACAAGCAAACTTCCCTCAAGGCCGACCATTGTCAGAAGCTAGCGCCCAAATTTTATGGTCCTTATACAGTTCTCAAGCATGTGGGACAGGTGGCCTATCAGTTAGCTTTGCCTAGTCATTCAAAGATACATCATGTTATTCATGTTTCATGCTTAAAGAAGGTGATTGGAACTAAGTGCCAAACTCAAACGAAACTTCCCGAGTTGGAAGAAGAAGGCTCCATTTGGCTACAACCACAAGCAATTTTGGACCAGCGTGAGCGTTGTCTGCATCAACAAACCATCAAGGAAGTGCTATTCTAGTGGAAATATACAACTCCAACAGATGCCACTTGGGAACCAACTACCATTCTGTAGCAATTTCCACATCTCAAGCCTTGAGGGCAAGGCTATTTTTAAGGGGGAGGACATGTTAGGGACATAACCCCTCACATAGGTAGAACAATGTATTCCGATGTAATAAAGGTCAATATTAATAAGGCCTTGCAATAAAGTAAAATAAGTCGAATGTAAGAAGACCTAATAGAAGCTTCCACTTCTAGAAGGATCTTCCTCTAGATGGTTCTATTGATAGACATATTTAGTATAAATAGGAGTCAAGGGTATGAGAACCCTATCTTGGATATTATTGTAATAGAGCTCTGCTCGACTAGAGGTTTCCCCCTCGAAGAGGCAAGTGAACATTTCTCTCAGTAATTGAAGTGCTCTTTCTAGTGTTATTCTGTTATCATTTCAATATCATTGTGGTGTTATTCTGGTTATATTTTTGTTCATCTGCCATTTCTAGCATTTTATTTTTGTTCTACATACTTTTTAGATCTGTCATATTACACATAACATCCATAAACCAAGCACCAAGGATATGTCTCAAGAATGTATCAATATCACCAAGACATGAACCTCAACCATATGTAACCATCTACCAAAAGGCCTCCAATCCAAGACATGCCTTAATTATGTTCCATAACATCCATGATAAACACATCAAATACATACCTTTACTCATGAACAAGACCTGGAGCATATAATTTCAGACCAACATACCAACCTAGTGCATATCATCTTTATAAAACAAAATATAACATCTTCTTCAAGACCTTTTCACAGATCCACGACTTATACACTATCAATCCGTGGATGTCTGCACCTTGCTCCACTACGACCCGTCGATGTTCACGCCTTGCTCCACTGCGATCTGTGGATAACCTCATAAAACTACTATCATGACTTCTCTCTCTTGCAAACTTTTCTCTTCGCTACCTCATATATGCTACGAAAATATTTACCGAAAGATCACTTGAAAGATAGATAATCATTGAGCTTGTGTGTGTCCTTATGAGAGACTTCTTGTGGTGTATTTATACTTTTACAAAGTGACTTCTTTCCTTAACTTTAGGACTAACTTATACTTTCTTGTTACAATCACTTTACCTTTTAATTAATGACTTGTAACTATTTAGGGGCTTCTTAACCATTTTTTGGGGCTTCCAACTTCACGAGGTTATAACTCCTCAACTGTGAGGAATCACGTGGCATACCACCTACCATTGGAAACAAAACGACTAGGAATATCCATCCATGAGGCTTTTGTATGTATTTGAAATGTTCTTCAACCTCATTTCCCTGAGTCAAATTTGGGCATCATGACCACACCTATGGATTTATTATAGACTTGTTCAAAGTGTCTTCCTGTGAGGTCCATGCTTAAAGCTACGCCATAAGGAGACCACTTTTGAGACTTATTCAATTATACCCATTACTTCTAGAGGTTTGTAGACTTCCTCTAAAGTTGACATCAATGAAAATCAATTTTCCAAGAACCTCCCCTTTTGGCATTGATGGCAACACTCATGCTCCTCATGGGACCAATGCTCCCCATGTATGCATGCTTCTATTCTTCCTCCCCCTTTGACATCAATGGAAAAGGGTAACTCTCCATGACATTATGATTTTTAACTTTATCTCCCACTTTTGTTCTTTCTCTCTTCTGGTGCAATTTGTCCATTGGTGCTTCTTGATGATGTAAAGAATTGGCATATAAAAAAAATTCATACTAAGATTCCTTGATCATCTCTTCACATATGATTTTTCTTCCCTTGTCTTCTTTTCAAGAAGATTGTGGAAATCACTGTGGAGTAGAAGCTATTCCAAGTTTTTGTCAAAGATACTCAAATGTATTTCTTGGAAGAGGTTTAGTGAAGATGTATTCAATTTGTTCCTTTGTCCCAATTTACTCTAACTTGATATTCTTTTATGTAACTTGTTCCTGTAGAAAGTGAAACTTGATCAGGATATGTTTGTTCTTGGAATGCATCACTAGATTCTTGGAGTTACTTATTTCATTGGTATTATCACAAAATATCGAAATAGGCTCATCATACTTCACTTGTATATCTTGCAGGGTTTGATTCATCTAGAGAACCTGAGTACAAGATGTTGTTGCTGCAATATATTCTGCTTCTACTGTGGATAATGACATCGAGGACTACTTCTTACTTAACCAAGATACTAGAAAATCACCCAAACAGAAGGCTGCTTTGGTAGTACTTCTTCGATCATCAATGATTCCTACCCAATCTGCATCTGCATATGTGACCATGGTCAACTCATTCCCTTTTGGATACCACGATCCAAAATTTGTTGTTCCTTTAAGATATATGAAGATCCTCTTTACTGTCAGCACATGAGTTTCCTTCGGTGCTACTTGAAATATTGCAACCTTTCCAACTGCTTGCATTACATCTGGTCTTGAGGCTGTCACATATAGTAGGATACCAATCATCGATCTATAGAGTCTCTAATATTCTTCCTTAGATTTATCGTCTTTTCTCAACTTGCAACTAGTCACCATAGGAGTACTTAGTGGTTTGCAATCTTCTATTCCAAACTTCTTCAACATTTATTTGATGTACTTGGTTTGGGAAATGAAAATGCCTTCATCCAACTGAGATATCTGAAGTCTCAAGAAGAATGTCAATTCACCAAGTAGTGACATCTCCAACTCATTCTGCATGTCTTGGGTAAACTTCTTACTCATCCTATCATCATCACCTCCAAATATAATGTCATCCACATATACCTCAATGATAAGTATGTTGTTCCTATCAACCTTTACATAAATATTGCTATCTGCATTACCCTTTTTGAATAATTTTTGCTGCAAATACTTGTCCAATCTTGAATACCAGGTTCTAGGGGATTGCTTGAGTCCATACAAATATTTCTTCAATATACAAACATAATATTTCCTTTCTAACAATAGGTATCCTTCTGTTTGTTTGATGTAGACTTCTTCTTCTAATTCACCATTTGGAAATGCTGATTTTAAATCCATCTGATATACTTGATTCTCTTGGAACATGCATAAGCCAAGATTAGTTTGATTGCTTCCATTCTTGCAACAAGGGAAATTTTTTCTTCAAAATATACTCCAACTTGAGCATATCCTTTGCATACTAACCTTTCCTTGTTTCTAGCTACCTGTCCATCTTCATTTAGTTTGTTTCTGAACACCCATTTTGTACAAATCACATTTTTGTTTTTTGATCTTGGAACTAGTTCCCATGTTTAATTCTTCTCTATTTGATTTAATTCTTCTTCCATGGCCTTGACCCAATGTTCATCATGACTGAATTCCTCAAAGATGTTGGGTTCAACTATGGATAGTAGTGCAAGGTGTCTCTGCTCTAGTGTATGTAACCTTTTACTTCCCCTAGTTTCTATCTCTAATAATCTGTTATGGTGGATGATTCTTTTGAATTTGGTGACTAGGTATCTTGGAATGTATCTGAAAGTCTTGCTAATCATTTTTTTCTTGTTCTGCTTCTAGTTGTTGATATTCTTGTTGTTCTTCTGCTTCTTCTTGTACCTCTTCTTCTTTTAGTTCTTCTTATTCTTATTGTACCTCTTCTTCTTTTAGTTCATCTTCTACTACCTTCTCTTTGGAATTTTTTCTAATTTCTTCTTTGATATTTGAGACATTTTCTTCATCAATCTTTACATTTATGATTTCCAATAGCTTGTTGAGTCTGATATTGTATCATTTGTACACCTTTATTTTTCTTGAGTATCTAACCAATATGCCTTTATCAACTCAAGAATCGAATTTTCCAACTCTGTCATCTTCTCTTTTTATGTAGCATTTGCTTCCAAATACTCTTAAATGCTTGAATTTTGTTGGTCTTCCCTTTCATAAATCATATGGATTTTTGTCACTGTTACTTCTGAGCATGCCTCGGTTCAAGATATGAATGAATCCGTGCATTTATTGTACCCAAAATACATTGCTCAACTTCAAATATTTCAACATGGTTCTATCCATCTCTTTTACTGTTCTATTCTTCCTTTCAATGACTCCATTTTGCTGAGGTGTCCTAGCTACTGAAAAATGACTCTTTATTCCAGTTTTTTCACATAAATCCATGAATTATTTTGATATGAATTCACCTCCACTGTATGATATTACGCACTTAATTCTCGAATCCATTTCATTTTCAACCATCTCTTAGAATATTCTGAAATGTTCGAATGCCTCTAATTTCTTCTTGAGAAAACAAACTGTAGTTATTCTTGTATAATCATCAACAAGTAGCATGAAGTACTGTTCTCCATTTAGTCCTTTGGTTCTCATTGGTCCACATAGATCAATATGAACAATTTCCAATGGATTTGTTGTAGAGTATTCCTTTTATCTGAATTCAGTTCTCATTTTCTTTCCATATAGGAAATGCTTGCACATAGTACTGGTCGATTTCGAAATTTCAAGCATTTCTCTTACTGCTTCCTTTCTTCTATTTTTGACTAGATTATCATAGTTCATGTGTCCCATTATTTTGTGCCAAAGACAACTTACATTTTCCTTTCCCAAGAAACATATTTATTTTCCAATCTCATTTAAGATGTATATGTTGTTTGGAGTTCTTACAACTATAGCCACCAATTTTCCTAATCCTTGTTTCCTTATCTCACATTTCTATGAGTAAAATATAAGTCTATGTCCGTGGTCACACATTTGACTCACACTTAGCAGATTATGCTTCATGTTTTCAACAAGTAGAAAATTTTCTGCCTTGGCATCCTTACTTCCAAGATTGATCGTGCCTTTCCCTATAAATCTGGTTGAGTTGTCATTTCCAAATGAAACTAATCCATCTCTTTCTTTCTTAAGAGTTATAAATCTATTCTTGTCACCTTCCATATGCTTTGAACAACCATTGTCAATGTACCAATCACTTCTTCTACTTTGGGCTTGTTGAATAAGGGAAAATTCTTCAACATTTAGTTTATCCTACTTCCTTGATGGTCCTTTTTGATGATTTTTGAAGTTATTCTTTGGTTCCTTTGGAGGATCTGTCAATCTGCAATCTTTGGCCATGTGTCCAAAATTGTTGAACTTATAACATTCTAGTTCATCTTTTAATGAGCCAAAACTATTATAGTTTCTATTACATGCTTCATGAGGCTTTATGAGATGATTAATTCTAGAGTGGAATTCGTAGTTGTCTTTGTTCTTGGCATAAGATTTCCATTTTATAGCTTTGTGCCCAAAATTGTTACAAAAAAAACATGAACCAAGAAAGATAGTTTGATAACTAAGATATCTTTTGAATGGTACTATTCTTCTGTAGTTTTCTTCCTGATTTTTTTCCATGGGTGGATGTTGATTTTAAATCATATGTCTTATGGATGGTGCCATCCTTTTGTAATTTTCTTCTTGAGTTCTTTCAACTTATCATTTTTTCTCATTTGAAGGCCTGCATTCTTCCTTCTTGATGAATCCTCTAGTGACTTTTGCATAAGTCTTTTGTTCTGCTTCTTATTATGTAGTCATAGAGCTCAAAACCTTCTATGTATAGGTTTGGTTGTATCCTGATCCAGAATTGTCATGATATGGACTTTGAGCGATGTTGATTTCATCTATTATTTTAGCATTGATCTCTTTCACGCCTCTTTTATGAATTTCCTTCCTTAGTGGAACTATTTTTGTTTCCATGCTTTCCTTCTTTTTTTTTTTTTCCAGTTGGCTTCTGAGTATTTATTCAATCCTTCTGGCTTCTTCAACTTGGAATTTTAGATTCATAATCATCTGCTGATCTTCCTCAGATTTAGGATTTTTATAACTCTCTCTTAGATTGAGTAACTCTTCCTTGAGTGATTTATTTTTCTTCCTTTATTTCTTTAGATCACTTAAGGCACTAATTAGTTCATATTCAAGATATACCTCACCTTCATCTTCATAATCTTCTTCATCATTTTCAAAATCCACAAAGAGTACATTTTCCGAGTCACTCTCGCTATCATCATCTTCATCTGATGAGGAACTGTCCTCCTTTGAGTAGAGATTTTTCTTGAAGAATTTATTTTTGTTTCTTCTCTTGTCTTGCTTTTTATATTTCTTTTCTTTCTTGGGAGATTCTTCTTCATCACTATATGACTTCTTATCATAAGGACATTTAGAAGAAAAATGACCAATTTTACCACAATTAAAAGATTTTAAGGGAAGCATACCTTTGTACTTGCTGGTTCCTCTCTTCAACTTCCATACATAGTTTGCCATTTCTTCATCTTCATTTGACTCATCATTGCAGTTGCAATATGGATTTGAATTTTTCTTGTTCTTCTTCTTTGTCTTATTGGATGCTTTGAAATCTACTTCCTCATTGGATGGATTCTCTTTCTCCGTTCTCATTTCATAAACTATAAGGATTCCATGTAACTCGCCCATGCTCAAAGTAGAAAGATTTTCTCTTTCTTCTAGGGATGAAATCTTAGAGTCAAATCTCATTGGGAGAGACCTTAGTACCTTTTGAACAATTACTAGTTCTTTGATTTCTTCTCCTAATCCCTTCATGGAATTTTCTATTTCATCATCATGGAAATTAAGACATAATGTTTTCATCTTCCTTCATTTTTAGCTGTTCAAATTGACCTCTATAAGTTTGAAACTTGGCCCCTTTGACATTGGCATATCATTCATAGATATTTTAAAGTTTGCCCCAAATATATTTTGCAGAGTCACAATGCATAAATTTGACATATACTGATTCATCAAGACCATTCAAAATGGCATTCTTATGCCTTGAATTGTTTTCACTGAGTTTATTTCCGTCTCTATATATTGGAGGAGTGGTAGGTTTTGTGTATCCATCTACTACTGCTTGTCAGACATCAAATCACTATGCTTGTACATCTATTTTCATTAGTCTTCTCCAGAAGGCATAGTTCTATCCATTAAACTATGGTACTCCAATCTTAACATACTCAATGATCTTCCTTCTAGTGATTAAACTATTTTCCGAAGAACCTGCACTAATACCAATTCTTGGAATACTGAGAGAGGGGGGTGAATTGATATTATGCAATTTATTACCACTTTCAACCAGATTATATAATCATTAACACTTCATGCCTTCATTTAACATTTCATGAAAATGTAACCATGATAAATATCACATTGAATAACCACATGCACATTACACCAAAATTTACGTGGAAACCCATATGGGATAAAACCACAAAATGCTTTCTTATATATAAAAATAATACATTCATAGGAAGAACCAACTTTCAAATTCTCCAGCACAAATTGGAAGGAGGATCCAACCCCCTATTTATAGACTCCAACCTGAAGGAATCTACAATGTCCTGAATCCTCTAGCTACATATGGAAGGAGGCTCCAACTCCCTAGTTTACAGGCTCCAACTTGAAGGAAGCTACAACTCCTTGAATTTTCCAACTACAATTGGAAGGAGGCCATGACCCCCTTTCCTTGCCCCATCCTACCACCCTGAAATATAAGTGTAGACTCCACCTATCACTACCACTGATACTGCCACTGTCATTGATACATTAATCTATCATCTAACCTGTCACTGTCCTTGTCACTATCACTGTTTCATCAACCTGTAACTGATCATCAACCTGTCAATGTTCCTGTCACTATCCCTGTCATTGTCTCATCAAACTGTAACTGATCATCAAACTTTCAACCTGTCATTGTTCCTATCACTATCCCTATCACTGTCTCTGTCACTATCACTAATACTGATACATCAACTATATCTACTCACATAGATCACATAAATCATATTCCAAGCATAAAGTATCCAAACAATGTGCCTCAAGCATGTATCATACCATGTACCTTAAGATATACCTCAAGTATATGCTAATATCACAAATATGTTCCTCTAACAATGAACCATAACAGATTCTATTAACCAAGTACCAAGGATATGTCTCAAGCATGTATCAATATCACCAAGACATAAACCTCAACCATATGTAACCATGTACCAAAAGGCCTCCAAGACATGCCTTAAGCATGTGGCATACCACCTATGATAAACACATAAATGACATACCTTTACTCATGAAGAAGACCTGAAGCATATAATATCATACCAATAGACCAACCTAGTGCATATCATCTTCAATAAACAAAATATAGCATCTTCTTCAAGACCTTTTCACATATCCATGACTTGTACATTATCAACCGGCGGATGTCCACAACTTGCTCCACTACGACCCATAGATAACCTCAGAAAGCTACTAGTATCACTTCTCACTCTTGCATACTTTTCTCTTCGCTTCCCTTTGCTACCCTAGATATGCTATAAAAATATTTACCAAAAGATCACTTGAAAGATAGATAATCATTTGACTTGTCTGTGTCCTAATGAGAGACTTATTGTGATGTATTTATACTTTTACAAAGTGAATTATTTCCTTAAGTTTAGGGCCAATCTATAATTTCTTGTTACAACCACTTTGCCCTTTAATTAATTAATCATGACTATTTAGGGTCTTCTTAACCATTTTTCGGGGCTTCCAACTTCATGAGGTCATAACTCCTCAACTGTGAGGAACCACGTGGCATACCACTTACCGTTGGAAACAACATGAAGAATACTATCCATCCATGAGGGTTTTGTATGTATTTGAAATGTTCTTCAACCTCATTTTCCTCAGTCAACTTCAGCCCTCATGACCGCACTTCGA
>JZKD02S1985066.1:185007-213596 GCA_000966675.3 Picea glauca
AAATCAAGAGAAAGATATGTCAAAAATACAATGCTTCAACTGTCGAAAATATGGTCACTACAAGAATCATTGTCCCGAGCTAAAGAAAAGGAAGGAAACACATGAAGCATCAGTTTTCGAAGAAAGGAAACCCTTAAAGAAGACCAAGCAGGATAAAACATACTTCTTCTTCTAAGACAAGGTAACAATATTCTTCATAGTTCTTGTACATAGTTTCTGTACATATCTTGCATATCTATTTCTTAGAAGATAATATGTTCAAAGAGAAACAATACCTATGGAAGAATAACAAGATAAGGATTGATATCATGATGACTCTAAGACAAGCAATGCACATGGAAATATGAAGTACATTGACAATCCTTGGTAACAATTCCTATGGAAGCTATTACAACTGCCAAAATTAGAATCAAACTTGAAGAAACCTAGAAGAAGTAAAAACCGAAAGAAGTCAACAATCAAAGGATGCAGATAGAAGCATGGAATCTCTTAGATGGAGGAATCTGATTATATAATTCCAAAAGAAGAGCATGCATTCATGCATGAAGCAAGGATTAGGAGGGAGCTAATCCTAGATAATATGATCCATTGAAGATTATGAAGTATCTATTCATGTTCCCATCACTGGTAGCAACCATGAAAATAAACACGTGTTCAATTTGACTTTAGAAGAAGTCTTCTTCAAAAAGAAGCCTTAAAGTATCATTGGTTGTCCATCCACATCCATGATCCTATGATGAAAGGAATAAAGTTGGAAACTTCAGGGCATGGAATCTATAGAAAACTCCATGGACCCAAGAGCTAAAGAGAAACATGAGGAAGAACATGAAGATTCCAAGAGAGAAAGAAAAGCCAGAAATACTAGTCATTGTATCAAGAATCACAAGACTACCAACTTGGTGTGAACCCACTAGAAGCAATCAAGCAGAAGAAACAAAAGTTGTGATGAATAACAATGTATGAAAGACTTATGAGTATAAGCATTGCAAGATCCATAACTAAAGGTTCTCCCATATGGAGGGAGAGGAATATGATGATAGCTTGATCCAGACATACCTCTACTTGAGACATTATATCTCGTGCAATATCCATGGGTTGGAGTTTACATCAGACGAATGTAAGGACTATTCTCCTCAACATAGTAATAAAAAAAAGAAGCGTACGTAGAGCAACCTCAAGGTTTTGAGGTATACCAGAAAGAGACTCTTGTATGCAGATGGAATAAGATCTTGTATGGATTCAAACAACTTGGTGCAACGCCTCTAATACACAACAAATGCGTGGTGAAAACTTTCTATGAAAGAGATATTGTATCATAATGGCTACTCAGAAGTCCAAGATGATGGTTTGATAATCCATGACAAACTTTCATGATGACAGAAGAAGTACCACTTGGATATGTTCCAGTTTGAGCCTTTCCATGATGCTATGAGCTAGCAGGAAACAAAAAAGCCGAATCCAACTATGATATACTATAATGATCATAGATATATGAAGCCTTCAGAGAAAACTAGTGTTCTAGACAGACTAAATTACATTGAAATCAAGCATTACATTCTCTGTGATGAAGTCCAAAAAATAAAAGTGATTCTCCAATATCTATCTCCACAGATGAGCATATAGCAGACATTTTGGTAAATCATGTGTCCAAGATGAAACAGTTTGCGTACTCAAGAAACAAGTTGAAGCTCACGGAGAAGACTTCCTTATTAAAAGGGAAGATATGACTCCCAGGTTGGGAGGGAGAATTGATGTGTTATTGATTTATGGATAGTCATTTTTCAAGTATTAAAAATGGTCTAGGATGAGCAGTTCCTTTCCAGTTCAGAAAGTGGTTTGATATTTCTGACGGACAGGCATTTTCCAGTTTGGAAAATGGTCCAGATCGAACATTCATTTTTGTAATGAAAATGGTTCGATGGATTTTTGATGTACCATAGACAACTATTCCCCTTGTGGCCACTGTGGGGGAATGGTCTAGGACAATCTCTCTTCTTGGCAGTCACTCTCAATAGTGGTCAAGAAGACTGGTTCGGCTTGCCGAAAAATCATTCTTTCAAAGCTCATAGTTGTGAGCAGTTTTGAAGAATGGTTCGTTTTGGAGGTTGGTGTAGGACAACCATTTCCTTAGGAAAGGGTCCAGACAGTCAGTCCCTAGGGAATATTCATTCTCTATAGGTGGCACTTTGTTTAGTACCGGAGGAATGGCCCAGATAGGTGAATGGTCCAGGTTCAACAATCAGGGACAGGAACTCCCTAGGGCAGACTCATTCTCTCTAGGTTTCATTTTTTTTAGTGCCGGAGGAATGGCCCATATAGGTGAATGGTCCAGGCTCAGAAATCAGGACAATTATTCTTCTATTCTTGAGAAGAATAGTCCAGTATCTCATGACTGATGTTTTACCTTCTAAGGCCAAATGCTCTTCCAGATCTCACAGATGTGAGTGGAAGAATGGCCTAGATGATTCAGTGTATATCATGACATTGTTTTTCTATGGAGGTTGATATCAGATGATATGATTTCTATGGAGACTGTATGTCTATGGATAATAGATGTATGCTACCATGTTGGATGTGTTCCACTGGTTGTGACTATGTGTCACTGATTAAGTAGTTGTGTGCTACTTGGTGCGGTAGTGTACCACTGGACTGTAGTTGTGTACTACTATGGATAGACGCAATTGTGTTCTATTGAATAACATTGTTCTCATTGCCATGTAGAACATCAATAGTGTTGAAAATGATTGTTATCTAGATGAATTGTCAGTGTGCTTGTGGACATACATTCTCCATGCAAAGAATGGTCAAGATAAAATAGATTGTTGGTGGACAGGTATTCTCTCTAAAGAGAATAGTCCATGGTGACAGTTTGTTGACATGACATGGACTAGTATTTTTCCTAAGGCACAACTTGTGGCTCAATTATAAAAATGGTTCAAGACCGATATTTTCTAAGTTATATAGGTTGAGACAGATCTCTATGACTTGATTAGAAAATAGTCCTAGATTGAAATTTCTATAAGAATGGTCTCTGTAGTCCATGGTGCATATTTTAGCATCTGTTGGGATAGTCATTCTTCTAGGACGTATGTCCAGATTAGAAGAATGGTCCTTGTATCACTCCTTGGAGTGAGTGACTTATTCAACATCATGTCTGATTACTCATATGGAGTATGGTTTCGAGAGATGATGCAATTGATATTGTCAGATGACACTGATAGTGATGATGGTGCTTGTGATCTAATCATGAGATACTCTATACAACTATGAAAATGCTACTGGTTCAATGGTATGTTTGTGCTCAAGACCATTGCCTTCAAATACCTCCCTAGCTAGGAGGGAGTGTTGATGTTATGGTATCTCTGGGAGGTATTTACCTCCATGTGTAACCCTGACGAGAATAGAATATTACAGGAAGTAATAAGTAACCCTAAAGTGTTGAACATAACCCTAGAAGACAAGTTGGCTCAAGGAAATAATTAATATTAAGTATTTAGTCTCAAGAATGAGAGGTTGACCCAGGAAACTTAGGAAATAGTATAAATACTAGTAGCCAAACCTCATTTTGTACACACTGCTCAAAATTTCAGCTGGTAAGAAGTGTGCACTGTAGGAACTGGGCTAGTGCGCAAGTCTGGGGAGCAGCTACAGCCGACAGCTACCGCATTCCGGTTTCCTGGTTTAGGCTTAGAATTTCTGTTGGTTATGGTTGGAATTTTTGATCAGTCTTGGTTATCTTTATGCATTAGCCATGTTTGGCTATTGGTTTTCTTCCGAAATTATTCTCTGTCAAGGTTAAGGTGCTCGGGGGTGGCTTCGACCTATGGTTGGGTGACAATATTGTTATATTGTCTATGGTTAAACGAGCACATCCATTACTTTCTAACAGGTAGAATAATATATTCTTATGTAATAAAGGTCAATATTAATAAGGCCTAGCAATAAGGAAGAATAAGTCCAATGTAAGAACACCTAATAGAAGCTTCTGCTTCTAGAAGGATCTTCCTCTAGAAGTCTAATAGATCCTAAAAGATTCCGCTTCTAGGATCTTTTGATAGACATATTTAGTATAAATAGGAGTCAAGGGTATGAGAACTTTTGTCTTGGATATTATTGTAATAGAGCTCTTATCTGTTGGAGGTTTCCCCCTCGAAGAGGCAAGTGAACATTGCTCTCAGTAATCAAAGTGCTCTTTTTGGTGTTATTCTGGTATCATTTTGGTATTATTGTGGTGTTTTTCTGGTTATATTGTTGTCCATCTTCCATTTCTAGCTATTTATTTATGTTCTGCATACTTTTTAATATCTGGAATATTACAAGTGGTATTAGAGCACCTTCTTTGACAAAAAATTGTGGGTTAATTTTTTTCTAGGGTAGAGACGTATTCCAATGTCTTTAAGCTACAAAGATCTGTGGTTACATGCATAAACCCATGTTCGGGGATTCATACATGCAGGAAATACAAGTGGTACTTAAGCACACATCTATTGGCTACCCTTGTAACCCATGTTGGTACCCCTTCGAGTGGTAGTGCATCAGACAAAGCCTGTATACAGATCGACCTAGATTTCCTAAATCCCTCCATAGATAAATCGATCAACCGCATGATTACTATAGTGCCACCAAGAAAAACACTCGGGAATATACTCTCTAGTACCTGGGTAGTTTGGTAGTACAACTAAGGGCACAGTCTAGCCTCCTTAGTTGGTGCCCTAAGATATTGGGCCGAGTACTATAGTTGGACCTCACACGTATATAAGAGAGATATAGCACAGGGAAAACCCTTGTCTGTAGAACCCTTGAATACCTAACCTTTGGGGATGGAAAAAAAACCAAAACATACAAGATCTATTGTCACACAACTGTGTCTCCTGCATTCAAGTTGCCAAATTGATACACATTTCTTCCTAATTAAGCATTTGGGCATTTCATCAATGTAGTATTCTTCAAATCAGAGTATAACTCTGCCGGTGTAAAAAAGAAAAGTCTGGATCTTGTTGGAACCATTATTTGAGACCTATTCCATTGGATTTCTCTCTTCTCCCTTATCACATTCATACCTATCATTTTCAACAAATTTTTTGACCCCACCCGCCCCTTTTTGGTTCCCTCATCATCATGGCCCATACCCATAGCCAAGACTTGGAAGCTCGCTTCAATACCTTGCAATCTAATTTCACAGAGATCCAACAAGAAGTGAGACAACTCAGTGTCAATATTGCCACCATCAATAAGAACATGCATTCCTCCATCACTGCCTCAATCGAGGAACTCAAACAAGACCTCAAAAAATAAATTACCACCCATCTTGAATCTTTCACTACAATGATCTGCACCAAGCTACATATCCCTGTTGATCCTCCCTTATCTGACCCACCTTTGCATCACAAAGATGAAACTTCCTCTCATTCCCATCATTTTCAACCCCATCACTTTCAGCGTGACCTATGCCTTCCATGTGTGGATGTGACCAAATTTGATGGCTCAGATCCCACTGGTTGGGTAACTCAAAGGGAACATTATTTCTCTTTGTACAACATTACAGATGAGTTGGACAAACTCCAATATGGTGTTCTCCATCTAGATCAAGAACGTTGGAAATGGTGGCAATGGAGAAAAACTGCCCGCCAAGGGTATGTTGCTTGGACACACTTTGTGGCAGAGATTTATGAATGATTTGACACTGACACCAACCATTTAGGCCATTTGACAAATTTGAAACAATCTGGCACAATGGAAGACTTTATAGCTGCTTTTGAGTGACTGGATTTTCGTACAGAGGGCATGTCTGATGATTTTTTCCGAGAATGTTTTATCAGTGGCCTCAAGGATGAGATTCATTCCCATGTCCTCATGGCTCAGCCTCAGAGTTGGGTGGAGGATAAAAAAAGAGCTAAGGAAGCACAACATGTTGTCTCTTCTCAAAACCGGAAACCCTCCTTTATTCCTCACACTAAACCAATAAATCCCACTCCTCCTTCTACTCCACTAAAGATCCAAAAATTGACTAGGGCCAAAATGGATGAACACCAACTCAAGGGCCTTTGTTATAATTGTGATGACAAATATTTTCCAGGACACAAGTGTAAGGAACAAAATTTTTTTATGGCCATCTCGGAGGATGTTTCAGAAGAGGATGTTGAATCTCCCCTTGTGTCTGTGTCACCTGAACCCATTGACATAACCCCTCCATCATACCCTCCCGAAGTACAACCGGTCATTTCCCTAAATGATCTCATTGGATTCTCTGCTCCCCAAACCCTCAAGCTAATTGGTTAAATCAAGCATAGGAAGGTCATCATTCTTGTTGATAGTGGAAGCACCCATAATTTTATTCATCGCCACATTGCCCAAGAAACTAATTGATATGTTCGTTTAGTCAATAATTTCCAAATCATGATTGCTAATGGCAGGTCCATGAAATGTGGAGGGCATTGTGAAAATGTGCATCTTCAAATTGGTGACTACCACTTGAAATCTGATATGTTTGCTATCAGCATGGGCGATTGTGACATTGTGTTGGGTGAAAAATGGCTAAGGACTTTGGGTCCCCTTCTCATGGATGTTAAGGAATTAACCATGCAATTCGACTAGGAGGGACAACAATATAAGTTCTAAGGAATCACCGCCGGTTCCCTTGATATAATTAGTTCCCATCGCATGGAAAATATGCTCAAAAAAGGTCATTTTGGCATTATTTCCCAACCCCATGCCATACAAGCAACTGAGACACCCTTTATTCCACAGGACCTCCAATCCATCCTCTCTAAACATCAACTGTTTTTTTCCACTCCCCAGGGAATCCCTCCTTCTCGTGGTGTTCATGATCATTCCATTCCCCTTGTCCCAAGAATCCTTCCTCCCAATATCCATCCCTATCGTCACCCCTTTTCCCAAGAAAATGAAATTGAGAAAATGGTTCAAGAACTGCTCAACGCAGGTGTTATCCACCCTAGTACGAGCCCCTACTCTTCTCCTATGGTCATGGTCCTTAAGAAAGAAGGTTCTCGATGCATGTGTTCTGACTTCCATGCCCTAAAAAAACTCACCATTAAAGACAAATTTCCCATTCCTGACATTGATGACCTCTTGGATGAATTGAGTGGTGCCGAGTTCTTTACTAAACTTGATCTTAGTTCTGGCTACCACTAGATCCGTATGAAAGAGGCAGACATTCCTAAGACTTCCTTTAGAACTCACAAGGGCCACTATGAGTTTTTGGTCATGCCCTTTGGCTTATGTAATTCTCCCTCCATTTTCCAAATCTTCATGAATCATGTCTTCCGTCCTTTTCTCCTTCATTTTGTCTTAGTTTTCTTTGATGATATCCTCATCTATAGAAAAACCTGGACAAATGATCTTGCTCATGTGAATCGAGTTCTCCATCTACTCTCTCAACACCAACTTTTCCTGAAACAATCTAAATGTGCTTTTGGCGCCTTGAAAGTCGAGTACTTGGGTCATATTGTTGGAAAGGCCGACGTTAGGGTGGATCCTAAAAATATTGAAGCTATGCAACACTGGAATCACCCAAATACTCTCAAAATATTGCATGGATTTATGGGCTTAACAGGTTATTATTGCAAGTTTGTTAAGAATTATGGAAATATTGCAACACTTCTCACTGCACTCCTTAAAAATAATTCTTTCACTTGGACTCCAACAACTGCTTAGACTTTTCAAACCTTGAATATGGCCACATGCACCACTCCATTCCTAGCCCTTCCTGATTTCACAAAGACATTTGTCCTGGAATGTGATGCTTCATGGAAAGGAATTGGCACTATCCTTATGCAAGAGGGTCGACCTTTGGCCTTTACCGACAAACAACTATCTGAGAAAAATTTGGGCAAATCAATCTACGAAAAGGAAATGTTGGCTATTATGCATGCCATTGATCATTGGTGCCCTTATCTATTGGGGCAATGCTTCCAGATTAAGACATATCATCAAAACCTAAAGTATTTTCAGGAACAACGTATTTCCTCCCCAGAGCAACAAAAATGGGTGACTAAGCTCTTTGGATATGATTATGAGATGATTTACAAGAAATACAAAGATGATAATGTGGTTGCGGATGCACTTTCTTGATAATATGAAGATGAAGGGTCCCTTTTTTATCCCTCCTTCATTGTATCATATTGTCTCCAAGTTGTTCGCTAGGAATGGCTACATGATCCCAAACATTCACATTTGATATAACAATTGCATTCCAATTCTCCAGTTTCCCAGGGTACTCTTGGCTCCATTATGAGCTTCGATACAAAGGCCATTTGTATTTAAGTAAATAGTCAAAACTTAAATCCACGGTACTTTCTGAGCTTCATGCTACACCTACAGCTGGGCACTCCAAGTTTACCAAAACCTATGACAGGGTCAAACGTTCTTTTTTCTGGGATGGTATGAAATAGGATGTTTGTAATTTTGTTGCTGAATGTGATGTGTGTCAATGAAACAAGGGCAAAACAGTCAAATCTCTTGGCACACTACAACAACTTCTGATTCCACTTTCGATTTGGCGGGATATCTCTATGGATTTTTTTGTTGGATTACCTAAATCTGGCAATAAATCAGTCATCATGGTGGGAGTTGATCGTCTTTCCAAGTATACTCATTTATATTTTCTTCAACACACATTTACAACATCCACTGTGGCTCAAATTTTCATGGATCAGGTCTTCAAGATTCATGGCAAGCCACATTCTATTATTTCTGATCACGACCCAACTTTCACCAGCAATTTTTGGCAAGAACTGTTTAAGCTACATGGCACCCAATTGCATCTAAGCACAACTTATCATCCCCAGAATGATGGTTTAATTGAATCAACAAGTGTTTGGAAACATATTTGAGGTGTTTTGCCTTGGAAAAGAAAAATCAGTGGTCTCAATGGTTACCACTAGCTGAATGGTGGTACAAAACTTCATACCATACAACTACCCGCGTGACTCCTTTTGAAGTGGTATATGGAAAAAATCCACCTTCATTTCTCATATTTTCCAGGTGTCTCGAAAGTCCAGGCGGTTGACCAAATGCTTACAGTTTGAGAGGCTATTCTTCATATCCTCAAAGAGAATTTGGTCATGGCTGAGAATCACATGAAGCAACAAGCAGATCAAGGTCAGTCTGAACGTCAATTTGTAGAAGGGGATTATGTGTTTCTTCGACTCCAACCTTACAAGAAAAATTCCCTCAAGGGTGACCATTGTAAGAAACTAGCACCCAAATTTTATGGTCCTTATACCATTCTCAAGCATGTGGTACAGGTGTCCTATCAGTTATCTTTGCCAGGTCATTCTAAGCTCCATCCTGTTTTTCATGTTTCCTTCTTAAAGAAGGCGACTGGAACTAAGTGCAAAAATCAAACCAACCTTCCTGATTTGGATGAAGAAGGATCCATTTGGCTACAACCACAAGCAATTTTGGACCAGCGTGAGCATCAACGAACCATCAAGGAAGTGTTAGTCCAATGGAAAGATACAACTCCACCAGATGCCACTTGGGAACTAACTAACATTCTATAATAAAACCAAAAATCAAACCAAACTTCCCGATTTAGATGAAGAAGGATCCATTTGGCTACAACAACAAGCAATTTTGGACCAGCGTGAGCGTTAACGAACCATCAAGGAAGTGTTAGTCCAATGGAAAGATACAGCTCCACTAGATGCCACTTGGGAACTAACTACCATTCTATAACAATTTCCACATATCAAGCCTTGAGGACAAGGCTGTTTTTAAGGGGGAGTACATGTTAGGGACCTAACCCCTCACATAGGTAGAATACTATATTCTGATGTAATAAAGGTCAATATTGATAAGGTCTAGCAATAAGGAAGAATAAGTCCAATGTAAGAAGACCTAATAGAAGCTTCCGCTTCTAGAAGGATCTTCCTCTAGATGGTTCTTTTGATAGACATATTTAGTATAAATACGAGTCGAGGGTATGATAACTTTTGTCTTAGATATTATTGTAATAGAGATCTTCTCTGTTGGAGGTTTCCCCCTCGAAGCGGCAAGTGAACATTGCTCTTAGTAATAAAAGTGCTCTTTTTGGTGTTATTTTGGTATCATTTTGGTATTATTGTGGTGTTGCTTTGGTTATATTGTTGTCCATCTGCCATTTCTAGCTATTTATTTATGTTCTGCATACTTTTTTTTATATATGGAATATTACAATGACACTCTCCAACAAAGCTAGTTATACAAAGAAAAAGAAAAATAGAGAGAAATAGATGCTCGAAACAAAAAAACGGGTGTTTGTGTGGGATAAAAGACTTTATGGATCCAATTGCTTTCAGGAATTTTTGAGAAAGGAGAGAATAAAACACACATACTCAGTGTGAGAAAAAAAAACAGAAAGGGAAAAAACATATATTTCTCTACAAGAAGCTTCCTGAATTTCCCTTCAAGCTTATCCAATGCCACATCCAACAACCCTCCATCGAGCCAGGATTGATCCTGATCCCTCTTTAATGCCCTCAATCCCTCCAAAGACTCCTTCAATCTAGGAAAATGACACCCTTCCCCTACATTATGCATATCAAGGTACTCTACGGTCTCCTCCAACCACTAAGTGGCCATAGTGCAATTCTCTCTCAAGAACTTAAGAGCCTCCTCAAGGATATTCACGCTATTCACCACTGCCAAATATCCCCATATGTCCAACTGCAGATTGGATAACAAGCTTTCCTCAAGCATGTGAACGGCATAAAAAACCCTCAAAATTGCAACAATAGGGAATGGTCTATATGCTCCCTAACACTAGTAATATTTGTTTATGGTTCATCATGGTTTAAACCACGATCTCAAGGGAGGGAAAGAAACTTCTCATTTTTTCCAACCTGGGCCAAGTTTTCTCCAATGTAGAGGTGTAACACACCCACGACGACGAATAAATATTTTCTCTTTTCTCAAGGGACAAAATCTCAAATTCTGAAGCCAAACAATTCTCTAAGACTGGGTGGTCTCGTTCTATAGTTAAATGTAGAACCTTTCAGTTTCTTAGTGTAGGTTTAAGGGCATACGTGCCCTTCCCCTTTTCCCTACTATGAAAACTTGGAGTGTTAGGCATTAGCTCCTTTTATGATTCGGTCTGCGTGATTAAGTTCCAGGCGCAAGTTTCTCTCACGCGGCTATGGGATGTGACCACCTGCCTACCCAAAAGGCGTTTCGGGACTTCGCATTTCGGGTATTCTACATGTGAGTTACCCCGAATTTACCAACCTCTGAAATCTGATAGGGGCCTAGCGCATGCTAGCTCTTCCCTTATCCTCCTCCATGTGACCACTACCCGCAACCATAGGCTTAACCTAAACGACGCATCGCGTTTCACGACTTCATAACTTTCGATGCAAGTCGCCCCAACTCCTCCAACTCCTGAGTTCCAAAAGGGGATTAACAACCGTTATCTACCTCCTCTCATGTGACCATTCCAATGACCACAGGCTTAACCTAAACGGTGCGTTGCATTTCGCGACTTCAGAACTTTCGATGCAAGGTGCCCCAACTCCTCCAACTTCCGAGTTCCAAAAGGGCTTAACAACCGTTAGCTCCCTCCTTTGGCCTCCATCCATGTGACCACTTATTATGACCTGGAGCCTAACTCCAAGGCATGTCGGAACTTTGCATATCGCAAGTTCTCCTGACTTCCCTCTTTGACTTTTCTACCTTGCGAGTCAGCGAAATGCTGAGATATCGCCATGTGTCCTCCTTAATGGACGACCATAATCAAATCATGATTTCTCATATTGCAAGTTCAAACAATTATTCCCTTTGACCTTCTTTCTCTGCGAGTCAACAAAATGCTGAGATCTTGCCATGTGTCCTCCTTAATGGACGACCATGATCAAATCGCGATTTCACATATCGTGAGTTCGAACAATTATGCTCTTTGACCTTCTTGCTCTGTGAGTCAGCAAAATGATGAGATCTCACCACGTGTCCTGCTTAATAGACGATCATGATCAAATCATGAGTTCGCATATCGTGAGTTCGAACAGTTATGCTTTTTTACCTTCTTGCTCTGCATGTGATCGAAATGCTGAGATCTCGCCACGTGTCCTCCTTAATGGAAAACCATGATCAAATCAAAACTTGTCTCATGCACTTTCCTCCGGATACAATGACTGTTGGTTCACGCACTTCATATCGAACGAATCAGATCCATTTTCCTCCTGCACTCACTTCTCATTGTTTGAACGTGGATTTCGATGGCCCAGATCCTCTCCTCCACAACTGGGTACTTAGGGAATTTTGAATTTCCATGTACTCCTTGCGTTAATCCCTTCATTTCGGACTAACGGTCCATGAACTTCCTCAACCTAATAGTCCATATCACATCACAACATCTGGTTTTAGAATTTTAGTCGTGCTAACCTACGACTCTCCCGATGTGCGAACTTGCGAAAACTAAAGTAGATGAGGCATTAATGCCTACTCTCCTTCTTCAAATCTGACGGTCGTGAAATACCTTGGAACCTCCCAAATGGATCTCATCCATTCATCTACCAAATGAAAGGGTATTCCCTTTTGATACCTAAATCTCGCTATCCTTCCTAAGCTTTGCTAGTTCTAAAGGATTAAGAGCATTGCGCTCCTTCTCTTGGACCTAACACCTAAAAGGGTCTTCTGCACAGCTCTTGTGCTCCTTCATTTAGTCTAGAATTTAGGTGGTTCTTAGGCTCTTCTTTCCTCACAGATATCCTATGCATATCTGCACTACCTCTCCTGAGCTTAATAGACTCTGTCCTCATAGTGATTGTTGGATTTGACCTTCGCAATCAGGGAAGTACTCACTCAACTCTAGGACAAGGATGCAATTTCTCGGGAAGGTGATTTTGAGGAATTTAAATAGAACATAAGGGATATAAAGCAGATGTATAAGTTCTCAAGGATGAAAGCATACTCTTAATTTAATCATTCAATGCAGAAACCATTTACAGGCATACCAAAACAACCATGCATCCATTATTTCCAATTTAGAGTTCAAGGCATAAAAACACTTATCAGAACCATAAAGAGTGAAATGACTACCGAGAGGGGTGATCGTTTGCACCCAAACATAGAATCAACCACTCCTAATGGATTTATTACTGGCCACCCCAGATCTTAGGCCATGATGCTCTAAGATTCAATCTCTTACTTCCAGCTTAACAGAAGTTAGGGATGAAGGCTACTCTCCTTCTCCCCATACAATAATAGGTAAGGATGAAGGTTACTCTCCTTCGCCTGTCTTTGTCTCTGTATTCCATGTGATCAGAACTCGGTTTTTCACTTTCGATCCTTCCTTGGACCTGAGAGCTTTTCTCCCCCTCTCTGCACTCTTCACAACTGCTCCCTCTGTCCACCACGCTTCCCTTCTTGCCTCCCTCGGTAAGGTTGCATGTGGCTCCAATCCCCTCATCCATGGTTAGGTCCAGAAGCCATACCGATGGGCAGTCTACCCCATCCCTCATTAACTCTTAAGGAGGCCCTTCCCACCTACCATCCTGACGGGAATTCATTCCTGGTTAGAGGGTTGTTCTGATCTGAGAAAAATTAACTCCAACATGGTACTAGTTTGGTGGAGGTTAATGCAACCATTCTGGGTCCCCTCCACCACCTTTTCATTGGAAATCGTGGTGTCTCTTTCTTAGCACATCCCCTCTCTCGATAGTCATTCAAAACGTAACATTTCCTATTACAATAATCAAAATTTATATTCATGGACCTTCTACACAAGGTCCATCAAATCAAACATTCACACTTTTAAGTTTGACATAGTTCCTCGGTCCATATAGTTATATTTACAGACTGGGGAAACATGGTGTTACAATTCCATCCCCCTTAAAGGAATCATCATCCTCGATGCTATATCTATCAACATGATATGCATGTACAGAAGTAAAAAAAATCAGAAATTCCTTCCTCATGGCATCTTATATTTCCCACGTATCCTCATCTGGGCCAAAGTGTTTCCATTGCACCTTGACCTATGCAACAGTTCGGTTCCTGAGTGAGGTTTCCTTCCTATCTAGTATGCATTGGGGTTCTGGCAGGAATTCTCCCTTCGGTTCCACCCATATCGTAGACTGGTCAATTATATGGTTAGCATCATGTACATATTTCTTTAATAATGAAACGTGGAAAACATTATGTGCCTTTACTTTGGGAGGAAGTGCTATTCTATAGGCTATAGGTCCCACTCTATCTAGGACTTCAAAGGGTTCACAATGCCGTGGTGCCAACTTGGCATAGGCTCCCATTCTCAGGGAACTCTTCCGGGGTCTAAATCTGAGATAGACATAGTCTCCGTCTTTGACCTCTTGGGGAGTTCTCTTTCTGTTGGCATAACTTTTCTGTCGGTCCTGAGAAATTTTTAGATTTTTCCTTATCTACACTACTTTTTGTTCCATTTATTTTAGCATGTCGGGTCCTATTGTAATTCTGTCCACTAGATTACTCCATCTGATTGGGATCTTGCACTGTCTACCATAGAGGGCTTCAAAGGGGCTCATCTTCAAGGATTCCTTATAACCGTTGTTGTGGGCAAACTCTACCAATGGTAGGTAGTCTTCCCACTTCTTAGGCTAATGTATTACATGCATCCTTAACATGTCCTCTACTATTTGGTTTACTATTTCTACATGTCCATCAGTTTGAGGGTGATAGGATGTGCTGAACAAAAATTTAGTCTCGAAACTGGCCATTAGGGCTTTCCAAAAGTTTGAAATGAATTTGGCATCTATGTCAGATACAATTTCCTTGGGCATGCCATGTAGTCTGAATATATCCTTCATGAAGGTGTTGGCAATATCTATTGCCTTGCAAGTTGACTTGATAGGGATGAAATGTACAGACTTACTTAGTTTGTCCACCACGACCATGATGGCATCATTTTTCTTGGTCGACTTTGGTAATTTGATGATGAAATCCATGGAGATGGTTTCCCATTTCCATTATGGGATCAGTAGGGGCTATAATAATCCGGGTGGATGTCAGTGATATGCCTTAACTTACTAGAATTATAGGAACTTAGCTAGATAGTTAGCTATGTCTTTCTTTAACCCAAGCCAATAGAATTGTTTCCTAGTGGCCGTGATCATCTTCTAATATCTCGGGTGACTAGTACATGGTCTCTTATGCAGTTCATCCATTATGAACCTCTTCAAGTCATCACAGTTCAGAATATACAATCTGTTTCTGTAAGTCAACAACCCTTCCTCGAGCATTTGGTAGCCTTCATACTTTAGCCTTGTAGGCTCTTTCCTTAGGTATGAAGTCACGGTCTTAAAGAATGCATCTGTCTCTTTTGCATTTCTGATTCTCTCCTCGACATCTGTTTTTTAGGTGCTTATTGATGCTAGATGAATCATTTTTATACTTTTTCTAAGGGCATCAGCCACCCTATTTTCCTTTCCTTTTATATGTTTGATTTCAAAATTGAATTCACTTAGGAGAGCCATCCACCTCGCTTGCCTGGCATTGAGTTTTGGTTGATCAAACAAGTGTCTCAATCCACAATGATCTGTCATAAGCACAAATCTTCTACCTAGGAGGCAATGTCTCCACATTTTTAAAGCATGTACTATGGCAGCCAACTCTAGGTCATGGGTCACATAGTTGATCTCGTGCTCATTTAATTTCTGGGACGTATAGAAAATTACATGTCCTTCTTGCATAAGGACTCCTCTGAGTCCTTCCTTGTAGGCATCTGTACACATGAGGAAATCATCATCCAGGTACACAATCTTTAGTACGGGGGCATGGGTCAGGAGGTATTTTAGTTCCTGAAACATTTCTTCACATTTTGACGTCCAAATGAATTTAGTCCCCTTTTCTGAAGGGCAGTGATTGGACAACCAATCTTGGAAACTCCTTTTATGAACCTTCTATAGTATCTCTCTAATCCCATGAAGGACCTAATATTGGATACATCTTTCGGGGTAGGACAATCCATAATGGATTTGATCTTGTCGAGGTCTAATGCCACCCCTTCCTTAGATATGACATGGCCTAAGTAGTGGACTTGCTTCTGAAAGAAATCACACTTGCTAAACTTAGCGTAGAGATGATGTTCCCTTAGTACTTGAAGTATGAGTCTAATATGTTCTTCGTGTTCCTCCTTGTTCTTGGAGTAGATTAGGATATCATCAATGAAAACCAAGACAAATTTGTCTAGAAATTTGTTGAGTACATTATTCATCAAGCACATAAAAGTGGCAGGGGCATTGGTTAACCCAAATGGCACCACCACAAATTCGTAGTGACCATACCTCATCCTAAAGGTTTTTTTGTGGATGTCTTCATTCTTAATCTAGACTTGATGGTATCTAGATCTTAGGTCGATCTTTGAGAAGATGGATGCACCTCCCAATTGGTCGAACATGTCATTGATTCTTGGTAAGGGGTACTTGTTCTTTATGGTTGACTTATTGAGTTGTTTGTAATCTATGCACAGTCGGAGTGTGACATCTTTATTTTTCACAAACAAGACGAGTGCTCCCCACGAAGATACACTGGGTCGGTTATAGCCTTTTTCCATCATCTCCTTTAGTTGTAACTTTATCTCAATAAGCTATGGCGTGCTCATTCTGTATGGTGTTCTAGATGCTGGTACCGCTCCCATTGTAAGTTCTATTGAGAAGTCAATATCCCTTCTCGAAGGTAGACCTGGTACTTCTTCTGGGAATACGTCCTTGTATTCTCTTAATATGGGGTGGTCCTCTAGGCTTGGTTTGTCATATTCAACAAATTCCAACACCTGTATTGCATATAAGGAACACCCTTTTCTGCAATACTTCTTCATTTGAAGGGCCGATATTTGCCTCACTGAGACAAGCTTCTGAATCCCTTGGAGGGTCATCTTTCTCCCTTATTCATTTATAGATTCTAAAGTTTTATGATAACAATCCATTTTAATTTTATGAGTAGCCAACAAGTCCATACCAATCAACAAGTCATAATATCCCAAGGGAAGTATGTTAAGGGTCGCTCAGGTGGGAAATACACCCATGATGAATTGGCAGGCTGGTATAGCCTCTTCCACCTTTCTTTTGGTCCCAGTGGCTAGTTGTACCAACCATAGTTTAACATGTCTAATTGGTTGCAGTTTACACTTATCGACAGTCTGGGGGGATACATAACTCAAATTATAACCTAGGTCAATTAAAATATAAATTGGATGGTTGGCGATCATACCTTCCAGCTCCACTACTGAAGCTTGGTGGTCGACTTGATTATTGTCCAGGGCTGCATAGATTTGTGGCATGCTCCTAGCCACATCATTGACGATGGTAGATTCTTGGATATTGTAGACACTCTTACTGTTTTGTTGTCTATGTGGGCAGTCCCTCAATCTATGATTTTCTCCACAATCCCATCATTTTAAGGGTTCCTTCTTTAGGTTATCGGTCTTTATGGGGGCTGTTTGAAAAGGTTTATTTCCACTTTGAGAGGGGAAATTTTGCTGATATACACTTCTAGTAGGAAGGCTCCCTCTAAAATATTTTCCATAGTTCTTAAGTCTCGAGGATTTAAACCTTTTCTTCTGGAATCCTAAAATACTCTTCTTCTTCCAGTCCTCGCGGGGTTTTGTCTTGCTCCCAAATTGTTCATAAAAATACCTCGCCTTCCAGATAGATTCTTCTAAGGTCCTTGGTTCATCGAACTCAATCCTATCCCGGTAGGTCTGAGGTAACCCACTAATGAATCGTTGCATTTTTTATTTTTCATCTTCTATGTAGGGTACATACCTCAGTAGTTCAAGGAATGTATTGATGAATTCCTCTATGGTGAGTTGTCCCAACCAGAGTTCGTATAATTCCTTAGTTTTCCCATCCATGTATTTTTCTGACAGATATTTCTTCCTGAAGTATTTCTCAAACTGTTTCCATGACAAATCCTTCTCATGGACTCCTTTCACATTCCTAAGGTCTTCCCACCATATAGAAGATTTTCCATCCAGGTTGAAGATGGCTATCCGAGCCTTCAGGTTCTCAGAGTAGTCATGGACTCTGAAATACTTCTTTAAACCAAGAAACCAATATTCTGCCTCTTCTCCCTTCTTTATCTCTCCATCGAAATAGGGTGGTTTGGATTTCTTGAACTCTTCAGGACCATGGGTTTTGGAACACTTCTGTTTCCTTCCTTTCTTCTGAGAATGCGAGCTGACCCTGCTACTAGAAGACCCTTCGGAGTTGTCATCTTCCTTTCTAAAGGACTCTCCTGATGAGTGTCCCCTGCCTCCAGGTTGGACTTTCTTTGCAGTAATTCTCCCAGTGGGGTCACTTATGGAGTCATGTTTTCGGGTCTCAAGTGGAATTTGACCTCTCTTCTTGTGTCGTCGGTTCGCATGACTAGTTGCAGGTTAGTGCTGTAGCTGCCTCTATATGTCGGATAAGCTCTGTAGCAAGACTACATTAATTTCTGTTTTTTTCTCTTACTCCTTTATCAATCTCTCTTTGTTAGCCTTGAAAATCTATAGCTCGTCTCTGAGGATCCTTACAGTTTCAGCCATATCTAAAGGGGTTTCCACTGCCCTCCTTTCATCAGATTCCTCGTTTCTATAGTGGGAGCCATCCTCCACTTCATGACACGTCATCATCCTTTAGTATTGGAGACTTCCCGTGATTCACTAACTATTAGAGTGTTGCCCAAAACACTTATAGTTAGCTAACAGTCTATTAGTTCATGAACAAAACAAAGTTTAATTTCTTAATGCACACACACAGTAGAAGGTTTCATTCCTTTCTTTAATAACATTTTTAAATCAGACTTTTTAAGAAAGAGGCAAGGTAGGGTGTCACTCTTTTGAAGGTACTCCAAATAGAGTTATTTAAGTGACTCGTCCATGAGCCCAAGCATGCCAAGTTTTGTAACCATGCTCTGATACCATTTTGTAACACACCCACGATGACGAATAAATATTTTCTCTTTTCTCAAGGGACAAAATCTCAAATTCTGAAGCCAAACAATTCTCTAAGACTGGGTGGTCTCGTTCTATAGTTAAACACATAACCTTTTGGTTTCTTAGTGCAGGTTTGAGGGAATACGCGACCTTCCCCTTTGCCCTACTGTGAAAAATCGGAGTGTCGGGCATTATCTCCTTTTGTGACTCAGTCTACACGATTAAGTTCCAAGTGCAAGTTTCTCTCACGCGGCCATGGGATGTGACCATCTGCCTACCCAAAAGGCGTTTAGGGACTTCACATGTCGGGTATTCTACATGTGAGTTACCACGACTTTCCCAACCTCCAAAATCCGATAGGGGATTAGCGCATTCTAACTCTTCCCTTATCCTCCTCCACGTGACCACTACCCGCGACCATAGGCTTAACCTAAACGGCCCATCGCGTTTCGCGAATTTGGAACTTCCGATGCAAGGCACCCCAAATCCTTGAACTCCCGAGTTCTAAAAGGGGATTAACAACTGTTATCTCCCACCTCTCATGTCACCATTCCCGTTACCATAGGCTTAACCTAAATGATGCGTCATGTTTCACGACTTAAGAAATTTTTATGCAAGGTGCCCCAACTCCTCCAACTCCCGAGTTCTGAAAGGGCTTAACAACCATTAGCTCCCTCCTTTGGCCTCCGTCCATGTGACCATTTACTATGACCCGAAGCCTAACTCGAAGTTGTGTCAGAACTTCGCATATCGCGAGTTCTCCCAACTTCCCTCTTTGACTTTTCTACCCTGCGAGTCAGCGAAATGTTGATATCTCACCACGTGTCCTCCTTAATGGACGACCACGATCAAATTGAGATTTCTCATATCATGATTTCAAATAGTTATTCCCTTTGAACTTCTTTCTCTGTGAGTCAACGAAATGCTGAGATCTCGACATGTGTCCTTAATGGATGACCACGATCAAATCGCGATTTATCATATTGGGAGTTTGAACAATTATGCTCTTTGACCTTCTTTCTATGCGATTCAACAAAATGCTGAGATCTGGCCACGTGTCCTCCTTAATAGAAGACCATGATCAAATCATGATTTCTCCTATCACAAGTTCGAACAGTTATGCTTTTTGACCTTCTTTCTTTGCGAGTCTACAAAATGATGAGATCTTTCCACGTGTCCTCCTTAATGGACGACAACGATCAAATCGAAACTTGTCTCGTGCACCTTCCTCTGGATCCAATGGTTGTTGGTTCACATGCTTCAGATCGGATGACTCAGATACATTTTCCTCTTGCGCTCACTTCTCGTTGGCTGAACGTGGATTTTGATGGCCCAGATCTTCTCCTCCACAATTGGGTCCTTAGGGAATTTTGAATTCCCATGTACTCCTTGCGTTAATCCGTTCGGGTCAGATCGATGGTCCATGATCTTCCTCGATTTAACGTTCCAGATCACATTGCAAAATCTAGTTTCATAAGTTTAGTCATGCCAACCTGTGACTCTCCCGATGTGCGAACTTGCGAAAACTAAAGTAGACAAGGCATTAATGCCTACTCTCCTTCTTCAAATCCGAAGGTCATGACATACCTTGGACCCTCCTAAATGGATCTCATCCATTCATCTACCAAACGAAAGGGTATTCCCTTTTGATACCTAAATCTCACTATCCTTCCTGAGCTTTGTCAGTTCTGAAGGATTAAGAGCGTTGCGCTCCTTCTTTTGGACCTAACACCTAGAAGGGTCTTCTGCACAGCTCTTGCGCTCCTTCATTTAGTCTAGAATTTAGGTGGTTCTTAGTCTCTTCTTTCTTTGCAGAGAGCCTTTACATATCTGCACTACCTCTCCTGAGCTTAATATACTTCGTTCTGGCAGTGATTGAGGGATTCGACCTCCGCAATCAGGGAAGTACTCACTCGAATATAGGATAGGGGTGCAATTCCTCGAGAAGGTGATTTTGGGGAATTTAACTAGAACATAAGGGAAATCAAGAAGATGTAGAAGTTCTCAAGGATGAAAGCATACTCTTAATGTAATCATTCAATGCATAAACCATTTACAGGCATATAAAAACAAGCATGCATCCATTATTTCCAATTTAGAGTTCAAGGCATACAAAAACTTATCAAAACCATAAAGCGTGAAACAACTGCTGAGAGGGGTGCTCATTTCAACCCAACCATAGGCTCAGTCACTCGCAATGGATTTATTATTGGCCACCCCCGAGCTTAGGCCACAATGCTCTAAGATTCAATCTCTTACTTCTAGCTCAACGAAAGTTAGGGATGAAGGCTACTCTCCTTCTCCCCATGCATGAATAGGTAAGGAAGAAGGTTACTCTCCTTTGCCTGTCTCTGTCTCCCTATAACCTATGATGAGAACTCGCTTGTTCACTTTCGATCCTTCCTCAAACCCGAGAGCTCTACTCCCTGTCTCTGCACTCTTCGCAACTGCTCCCTCTGTCCACCACGCTTCCATTCTTGCCTCCCTTGACAAGGTTGTGTGTGGCTCCAATCCCCTCGTCCATGGTCAAGTCTGGAAGCCATACCGATGGTAGTCCACCCCATCCCTCATTAACTCTTGAGGAATCCCTTCCCACCTAACAACCTGATGGGAATTCATTCCTGGTCAGAGGGTTGTTCTGATCTAAGCAAAATTAACTCTAGCATGGTACTGGTTCGTTGGAGGTGAACACAACCATTCCGGGTCCCCTCCACCACCTTTTCATTAGAAATCATGGTATGTCTTTCTTAGCACATCCCCTATTTCGACAGTCATGCAACACGTAACATTCCCTATTATAATAATCAAAATTTACATTCATCGACTTTCTACACAAGGTCCATCAAATCAAACATTCACACTTTTAAGTTTTCCATAGTTCCTTTATCCATATAGTTATATTTACACATTGGGGGAAACAAGGTGTTACAAGAAGCCAACATTAATGTCTTGCTTCGTCTCTGCAGCACACACATTCCGAGTAGCTGCTACATTTTTATTGGCAGCTCTTTTTGCACCATGTTGTGAAAGTTGAATGCTGATGGAGAATAGTATTCCCCTTTTTTGCATGGGCATGCAAACAATTGAAAGGGTGGCACGTTGAATGGAGACCTGGCCATTTTTCAACAATACTTATCAATTACTTAATGGGTGGCTAATACAATAATAAACTTAGGAAGATCACTAATTCTACACGTCACTTTCTATGCAATACTTGAAATAAACATATGTAGAAACATTGATGAGCCCTATCACCTAAGAAACAGGGTCCCTCAACTCTTTGTCCCATTGGAGCAAATTGAAGAAGCAAGCTCATTGGAATTTGTGCATAGGATAAAGAAATTGAACCAAACTCTATATTTATATTTATTTGTATACTATTAATATTTCATCATGTTTTAAAAGAAATAATGAGAATAAAAAATCTCTTTTCCACAATCTCCTCGTTGAATATTACACTAATATAATTCTCCTCACATTGGGGTCCATTAGCACTATTTCACTGATATGATCACTTGTTCCCTTTAAAGTGGATGTCATGAATCCCCTTGACATAGTAGTATTGCATAAAATCCTTAAATTAAAAATTTCATGCTCTAATAGTATATCTATTTTAGTTATTATTTTAGAGTAGATTCATTTAACCATATATTAAACTTAGATTTTTTTTTGGTTTGGAAAAATATTAAACATGGAATTTTAAAAATACAAGTATTTGCAATAATCAATATTTCCATTTATCATGTAAAAAAATATATTATATTAATTATTCTAAACAATATTTTTTTATGTAAAAATAAATATTATATTAATTATTCTAAACAATATTTTTTTATGTAAAAAATATATTATATTAATTATTTTAAACAATATTTTTTTATTCAATCATCATAATTAATGATGCCAATTGTTAAAATATATTGATTATAATCGAGGAAAAAAACAACTAAGTAATTAATCTGCCATTTTTTTCTTTGCGTGGGTCGTTAGAAAGCATGTGTGGGTAAATTGTTTTTATTATTAGTCCCTGTCGTAGGCATAGAGGGACTATAGCGATCGATAAAGCATTGACTACATATTAGTTTGTCCTTTGACCATAAATATTTGCACAATATCTATTGTTGGAGCTATGGAATTAAAAACATATATTTTTATATATTAAAAAGTAACATATATGTACTGATATGATTGGCTAAGAGATTGGAGGTCTTATTGCCGGCTTTGCTATTCCCAATGCAGTATATGGCAACATATTCAAACTTTTTCTAGTAGACAGTATGTTTTAATCATATATTTTTCCTGTATATTGCTTGAAGGTCGATTAATGCTACCATTAGTTTGAATGTTTGTATTAGCATTTTCTGCTACCCGAATATATCCGTCAGTTTTGATATGTACTAAACACATTGAGATGTTTTCATATCCAAGATTTGTATATTTCTTGAAATTTATTGACACTTATTTCGAGATGCCTCAATAGGCCTGACAACGTAAAAGTTTACATGACGAAACGTTCTCCAACACCCCTGACAACTTAAATGTTTGCATACCGCGAGGTCCTTAGACAACCTGAGAGTCTTAAATGTTTATGTAAATACAGTTCTCAGATTACATGCCAGTTCAATAGCCATTGTATGTTTCATCCTTGTCCTGCCATTGAAGTTACATGCATTGTTTACTAGTTCAGTGACTGCTTCTTCTTTGTTGGTTTGTCAGGTGTTGCCATTGTATGTTTCATCCTTGTAATCATTGAAGCTGGATACATTGTTTACTGGTTCGTTGAGTGGTTCTTCTTCGCTGGTTTCTTGATTTCTTTTTTTTGTTGTTTCCCTTGCGATTTGACCTGCGCTTTTGCATTTCATCGTTTCAGAGTAAGTTTCGATGCCATAGTTTCATTTTGTATTCCTTGTTTGCTGTTTAGTGTTTGCAGTTTGCAAGTAAGAATGTTTTCTTATTTGTAGTCGCATGTTCCTTGTATATTTCTGGTTCGTTTTCTGCTTCAGCTGCAGTTTGGTAATCATTGGAGATACATATGTTGTTCACTAGGTCGATGGCTTTTGCTAGTTTGTTTGTTGGTTCCTGGGTTGCTGGTTCTGTTTGTTTACCCGGGGTTTGCGCTTTGGGGCCCTTGAGGTGTGGTTCGGCCTCTTCGTGCTTTCTCGCTGGTTTCTTTTCTTTGATTCGGCCTTGTAGGGTTGGGCTGCAGCGGCGGTGGTTGGAGATTTTTTTTTTTTGGGGGATTGTTATTGTTTTTTTGGGGCGCTTTACGGTGTTCAGCCCCTGCACCCACTAGTCAATCTTCAATTGTGTTATTTTCCATTTTTGCAGAGGCCGTTATCTATATTTCTATGAGATTTTCCTAGTGCTCGAGTCCTGCCATGAAAGAAAATAGTTGCATACAAAATTGTTGGAGGATTACATGTGAAGTTACAATATCGACTGTTTTTTTGTTGGGATAAAACATATGTATGCAGCCTACATTTATAGACCATGTATGGTCAGATGTGCGGATATGACATGACATGTTATTTTTCCTCTACATAGACTAGTGTGCACATGATACAATTTGTGTTGTTCTTGAGATATGATATGTGCAACAAAGATTCTTCAAGATTATATTTTCATGTCTAGAAGCATGTCTGGGTAGTTTTCCACGGAAAACTGAGAACTTGTAACGTGGGCACAAAATTTTGTGTAGAAGATAAAGAACATGGTTAAAGGGCATATCTGGATGAATTTCCAGGGAAAAACATAAATCGTTTAGCTGCGGCCATGCAATTGCGTGATATTTTCTGCCTTGTAGTATATTTTGGCCAGGGAAAAAAAATCTAGACGTTTAAACCCATGGATAGAGAAGAGAAAAGGTTCATGTTTCTGCCTTTGTAAACTGTTTGTTGAGTCAGTTTTTCTGTATCTACATATTTCTTGTTCTCCAGTGAATACCAGCTTCCATTGATGTACATTGAATTTTGTGGGTTCCCACATTGAAACAAACAGAGTAGCTAGAGAAAAAGAGGGAGTCTTGACTGCATCAGCTGAAGAGGATATAGAAAGGTGCATGCTTGTACTGTTGTTTCATATTGCACTGCTTTGTATTTCATTTATGGTTTTTATATGTGTTAAACTAGTTGTGTGCCTTCCTACATGGTAAGTTATCTTGGTTACATACGTTCCTTCCTACATACTAAGCTAGTTTGTGTCTGTTGTGTTTGCACTGCATTGCTACATTTAAAGAAATAGAATCACTGGACAGGACGAAGGACTCTTTGGTGGGTAAATAGATATTTTTATTTTTCTTTTTGATGTTTTTTTTCATGCTGACTTTCCTTCATATCGATTTCATCTTCGGCATTGCTTCCTTGGAAAAAAAAGGTTGCTTGGACATGGAGATGAATTCTTCTGTGCATCAGCACATGGTTCTGTGGTACAATCTTCTAAAAGGTATACCAAGTGTGACGGTAAATTAAATATACAAACCAGGAGGGAGCATATAATATTAGACTTGAAAACGATGAATTCACAGTAATGGGCCTTTCTTCACTCCCTATTTCTACTTTTTCCATTTTCTATTATCCCTTTTGTTTTCTAATTCATCTGCTTAGTGTGGTTTTCGAAAATTCCCTCGTGCGTTGGTTGGCGGACTAACGGAATGACATATGTGGTCCTGCTTCTACCTTATTCCATAGTTACCCACTTTGTCAATTGTAGCTTCCAGGTTGGCAGGTTGAATATTTCTCCCCTGGCTTCCGGGGGTCCGCGATATACAGATTGGCCATGGTGACCCACGATCACTCCCTGTTTACTGTTAAACATTTCTCCAATTAAAAAATTAAGATGCATACATTTTTACGGTTATTTGGTAATTCCGATGACTAATATACAATGCATATATTTGTTTACTCTTGATGTTCTTCTGCACATACTTGCATCAGAAAAATTTGGACTAGTGAGACGACCATGAGCAGCCAGTCATCCCAGACATGAGCAGACCGACAAGGCCAAAGGTAAAGATGCATACGCTGTTCTCTTACTATGTTTACTAAACAAATTTCGTGGGCTATATATTTATCTATGGCATGGCAGATATGCTAATGCCATTTGCAATACATGGTTTCCAACTCGTAAGAAGTATCAACAAGTACAAGTGAAATGTCAAATGTGTTGCATGTTCCATAGACTAAGAGGTGTGGTTGCGAAACTGTGGCTCCATAGTTCATCAATACAATTCGTGTACTTTTATCACACTACCATTCACTTTAGTTTTCCTATTCAAAAAATGTCATCAGGTCTAGAGTTGTGACATCCAAAGTAATGTCAATAGAGGGCTTAAACAACCGTCAAACTGGACAACTGTTCGTTGGGGACATAATGGTTGTCTATACCAACTACTTGGACTAGGAAAACAAAAGTAGATCCATTATGCATGTTGATATGACAGACAAGGACACCATGATGACAGTCACACTGACTGTTCCTCCACAAATTGTCCAGAAACATGCATAAAAGATATTGCCGTGTAATGGGATATCCATTACAAATTTTAATGTATTGCCCAAAACAGTATATGACCATGGTGATTGCGATCGAATTATTTTGCTCAATGAAACAAGTATTGTGGAAAGAATTCCTTCTGTTTGTTCAGAATATCGCTTCCTCCTGGACTCGACTATCAGGCAAATTACACAGAGCACTGATATTTACTCAATTGGAACAATTGGGGCTGCTGTGACACTGGTGAGAAAATTTGGGTCGCAACACATTATCCATATAAAGGATAGAAATTCGGATAGCGACAAGGCAATGGTACCTCTTTTCATATTCAGTTTTTTTCTTAGCTTTCGCATCTACATGTATGTCGGATAAGTTACACAAATATTTCACTATTCCATGTTGCAGCTACAATTGTTCGATACGTATTCAGATTTGTTTTCGTCAATGGAACAACAATTGCATAGAGGGAATATTCCACTTATGTTTTTCAAAAATATAACAAAGAAGAAGGATGCTAGAGAAAGGATCTTTTGGACAAACCATGCAATGTTTGTAACATAGTTGTGAGCATATATAGTAGAGGATCTATAGAAACTAGATAGCTCTACAATTGTTGTGCATATACATCCACAAAATCATCCTCACTTTGCTTATAGAAATAGCCTTCAACAAATTTATGCACCTGTTTACTTTTTCTTTTTTGTTTTACAGGGGAGGGGGGGATGCAGTTGTGTATTATATTGTTCAATGTATTAATACCTTTGCTCCCGTTGCCAGGTTGAAGGTCTTTTAGTTGTAGCCAATGTGTACTCGACCCCCTTTGAGCCTGTATGTGCAAAATGCCATTCCGCTTCTGCTGCTTCCGCTTTGATAAGTGATGATACGATTGATTGTCTGTGATGCAATGAAAAATTCCCATATATTTATGGACATTGCGTCAATGGTGTTATCCGAACCGTGGGCAACACAACTGTACAGTGTTCGGTTAGGCAACCTCTATTACAAAATGTGCTTCCTGATTTGGCAGAGTTGTCGTATGAAACATATTTACACAAAAAGGAAAGCAGTGTCTATATGCTGCGACAACTTCAGATACAGAGCAAATTCACCTTAAATGAGAACAATGCAATTTTGCATATCGGTTGAAGAAGGGAAAAAAAAAAATCAAATCAAACTTTGGGAGGAAATGGAAATACCTCATGTCTCTCTCTAATATTTGTTCAACATCCAGATGAATGTTTGTTTCAAGAGAAAATGAATGCGCTGATGTATTTTCTTTGTATATCAAATTGTTTGGTGCAAAGGTCGATGGGTTCTTCTCAATGGAACCTTCTGGGAACTTTCTTCTGGGCTGTTTAAACTATGGTTGGTTCTTGGTTATCTGGTTTGTCTATTAATTTTTATACCATGGAACTCCAACTCTTCTTTGGAGGACACAAAACAATATAGTTGAATTTTTTTGGCCAGCTGGCACGCAGATCCGCCTAATAATTTCTATGGCGCTGTGATGCAAATGTACCATGTGACTTGTTTTAGAAAATTTCCTTGATCGATGAACTTGCTCAAATTATTGTTGCGAAATAATTTTAAATCAACGAATATATAGTGTGCGAAGTGCAACTGCCCTATCATACCAACAAGAGGCTCTTAAAATTCAAATTGATTGTTTTTTTCACAATTTTTGCTTATTTGATGAACTTGGTAAAATTAATATCCTGGAATAATTTGAAATCAACGAATATATACTGTGCGGAGTGCAATTGTGCTATCATATGAACAAGAGGGCCTTAAACTTCAAATTGGTCCTTGTTATTCTTGCGGTGATAGAATTTTACAAAAAAATTCTTTTGTTTTCTTCATGTTTTTAAAAATAAGTGATTTAAGATCCTTTAATAATTTAATGTAATTCACTTGTACAATAACAATAGTTAATATTAATATTTTAGTATTTGAAAATAATGTTTTTAGCTGAAGTTAGATAGGATGAGCATTGCTAAACAATTGCAATCTTGAATGCGCCAAACGTGGAATCCGCAAGTCCACCTGTCAATTTGTATATCATGGAAGTCTGGGTGATATTTGCAGAACACCGAACATGTAACAACCCTAGTAGAATATATGTTTAGGAATTATTAAGTAAAAATTAATTAGGGGATTAATTGTCTTAACATGGTTTTAACTAAACAAAGATTGGCATAATAATACTAAT
>JZKD02S1985066.1:234906-246237 GCA_000966675.3 Picea glauca
ATATATATATATATATATATATATATATATATATATATATACATATCTTGTTTCTAAATATGGAATTACTGGCATTTAATTCTAACAAGTCATCATGCAGAAACCGTATATATTGCCTTTGATGGGCGAAAGGCTTGAGACATATCGTATGCATGCGCATTAAACCAAAATTTGCGGGCGGATTATACTATCCCTTATGAGTGTTCATTTCAAAATCATGAAATCCCGTTCACACGAGGTGCCCTTTGCACGTTCACGAAACCTCCATTCCTTAATTTCTCTTCGCCGTACCCACCACATTCTCATTTCTAAATATGCAATAAATAAATTTTACTGCTAACAGTTCATCATGCACCACCAATACAGGTTGGCCTTAATCAAAGAAAGGATCGAGGATATTTCCCATTCAGAATCATTTAACCAAGATTTAGCAAAAAGTTACATTATTCGCTCTAACAATTCATTTAAACCATCATCTGCAACAAAGCAACCTTCTCATAAACCTATGGCATCAAATCAGAAACAGTTCTGTGGAGATACAGTGAACACCTTCGGGTGTGAGGACTAGAACTTCCACTGGTCCATGGCATTTTCTTATTACTCAACCCCTACCACAGAGAACCAAGTAATTTGGACCTCCGGGATTGCTCATGCAGGCTGTGCCCCTGAGTTTTTTGACTGTAAGGACCTGGTCTCTTGGTGCATCGATAAGTTTATTACAGACCAAAGAATCATTCCACTACACGACGACTCTTTTGTTTCTTTGTCACCTCAGGTCTTTCTCCAGATGCTGAAATTGCCCGAGCCAACATTGACATTCAAAGGAGAAGATTGTAAATAGTTCATAGCAAAGTATAATAACGAATTGGACCTCTTGCCCCATTTTTTGGAAATTCCGAATCTAGTTCCTGAATATATTACAAGTATGCAAGTTAGTTCATTTAGAAATCCATTTCGGGAAATTTCCTGGCTGTTTAAAAGAATAACGAGATAGGAGTCCACAGGTACTATTTCCCTTATGGCTCTTTATATTTTGTATTTCACAGTCAACGAACAAGACCTTTTTGATTGGTGCAGGTTAATTTCCCATGAAATCTCTTCCCATTTGTCAAGCTACAAAAGGAAAAATAAATTTTATATGTCATCCTATTTAGTTTTTGCAATAACACATTCCTGTCAATTTCCGCAACTGTCTCTATCCAAAAAAGTCGACTGGGAATTCCACCCAGTAACGTTCTGGTACTAGGCCATGTGGAAGCACAAGGCTTCCCATTATTTTTATGAGGTTTTTAATGGTTTCCTGTCTATTTTCAATTTTTTGTTGTTAGGAGAAAATGCTCCCTGCATATTTGAACAGGTGACTAGTTTTTTACACAATAAGGGGACACTCTAACATTTGGATAATTACATGGTCATAAGAATTTTTGGCTCCACGGAACAACCTACTCTCCTTCCATTTCATGTTACAGACATAATTTTTATTGTAGAAGTAGCACGTCAATACAACTACTGGTTGCATCTGTTCCAAAGGAATAAAAAAAAAAACAATTCATTCCTCTGCCTTGGAAAATAGGGGAGTTCATCTTGAAAAATGTCAACAAAATTGCTGATTTCACAACAAATTTTAGCATATACAACCTCAGATATGCTGAATACATAACAGGATTCAACCCCTATGATATATTTAGAGAAAATTTACAATCACTTGGCCTCGACGATTGTTTTGTAAATAAACACTTTCCCAAAAATAGAGATAGTGACGGTCCTGCCTCTAATACCGACGACGTAGAGACAGTGCAAAGCTGCACTAAATTGTACACGCAACAGGGGAAAGGCCCCAGTGACAATAGTTTTCAATCCACAAATACCACTCCAAAAAGTTTGACATCTCGGAGAGCCAATCCAATGGCCCATCACAACAACAAGGAAACCCAGAGTTCTTTAAACGAAGGAGGATATAATGACCCTCCTCACTCTAAAATTGATAGTTCTCACAAGCTTCCAGTAGAGAAGAAGAGGAAAAAAATGTGGGTTAGGCAGAAGAGCTGAAAATTCAGAGTTAGAACATGGAAGTTGACATTGATCTGGATGCCATGTTCCCCTTCCTTGATCAGCCCCAATACGACATCCACCATAGCCATCCAATGGACATATCCGTTACCCAAAATTTTGACGAAGATGAATCCTTCGTGTTCCAGAGCACTATTTTTGATACCCGGAACAAAAGATTGATATTTGAGAAAAAAAATGTTAAAAATATCAAAGGAAAATATCGTTCAGAGGTTGATGTTGCCAACATGCAACCATCCCAAATCTGTCAACTTCACACCATGACAGAAGATGCACTTCATTATTCCATTAGACGCATCGAGACCTAGAATGCCAAACTGAAGGACCGAGTCAAGGAATTGGAAGACACTTTCATTCCTATGCCATTGCTTGTCGATCCTTTGGCAATATCCATGCCTGGCACCCTTGCACCCAATGTAAAAGAATCCTCCACCCTGCTCACATCCTGTAAATGATATGTGGAGAAAAATATCAAAAAACAAATGGAATTGGTTACCCAGGCATGGAAAATATCACAAACCATTGCTTCCCTTGGAACCATGGCACATAGCTTGCTCGAGCTTTTGCAAGCCAAATTAAAATATGAAGAAAATTTATTTTTAAAAACGGTCATCCCTTTTGGCAAGATTGTCAACAATATGACAGAAACAAAAAGAAGAGAAGAAGATCTTCCATCCAAAAACCGGATCTCCCAATTGAATGCATGTTGGAAACAAAAAGTAAATAACCCGCGTCTCATTGTTTATTCATGTGAACAAGCCTTAGTGAATAAAGATAAATTATTCACAAAGCTGTCAAATATAGACTTAGCAGGGAAAACCAATGACTTCCAAGACCCCCTCTTAATCGCAAAATCCTTGCCCTTAACCAGGAAAGAGTTCGATAAACAGGTTTCTATGTTGAATACCTTGTCTCTTGAATTTTTTTACAGCATCCTTCAATTTGATCAAGCTCACGTCCATGACTGGCTAGTCAAATATGCAGTACAAAATGAGAAAATTCATCATGTTCTCTCTAATCTTTCTATCGACTTCCAGGAATTAGAAAATGAAGTTTTCAACATCAAAATTCAGAATGAGATCAACGTCGCCCCAATAAGAAGCTACATTGAAGAATGGGTCTAAAGGCAATTGAAACAGGCCACCAATGAAAGACAACAAGTAGTTCCCGACATTCCAACAGCTGTGGAGAACATCCTTGAAACCACAATTGTTGCCGACATCAATGAAACGATAGCCGCAAGAAAATAGACAAAGCACTCATATGTAACCTCACTGTAAGTTTAGTCATTGCATCTTTTTTTGTTTCTCAGCCCGATTATTCCACTTTCTTAAATACAGATGTATAGGCAAACACTTATAACTTTCCATTTATTTTCTTTTGCAGCTATTGCACTCTATCTTCTTTCCACAATCCTATTTCCTGTACATATTTCTCTAATGGTCTGTGGGAGCCCCAATCCCAGTCTACATGAAAAACACATTGAAATTCCAGTTTATATGTAAGAGACTTTAATTTTTTGGTATATTTCAAAATTTGCAGTAGTATGTAACAAACTTTCATTTTTTCACATACTTGAAAAAAAATGCATTTAAATTTTTATATGTTACACACTCTATTCTTATCTTTCCAAATTCTGTATAACAAATGCATTTGTTTTTTAATATGTTAGACTTTTATTCTTATCCTTCAGTAGTCTGTATGGAAAATGCATCTACTCTTTTATATGTTACACACTTTTCTTTTTTTATATATTTCAAAATAAATGGCATTCAACAATGCAAGCGTCATTTACATATACCCCATGTTCAAAAATGCATTTAAATTTTTATATTACTTATCTCCTATTAATTTTATGTCATCATATATTTTTATCTTTCACCAGTCCATATGGAAAATGCATTTAAATTTCCAAATTTAATCTTGCACAATCAACAAATTTTTTACTTTGTTATATACTTTCAAAAAAATTAGGTTTGCTATATACTTTCAAAAATTAGATGCTGCTGTGCCTGCTGACCGTCATTTACTTTTTCCCTATCTTCCATGATATACAATTTGCACAACATTTCCTTGTTATACATTTTGCACCAAACTCTTCGTTTCATTTACAATTCGACCCCATTTTCCACAATTTGATTTCTAACCTCCTTGACAGGGACTGCGCTGCCACACAACCTTATTTTTTTAGAAAAGTTATGGATTCTCATGTTGTGGATGGGAACCTTTATTGTTTTCTGGTTGTACATGCAAACTTTTCCTCGAATCTATATATCTACAATGTATACATTCAACTATACATTCAATTCATGGAGGGGAGAAAAATATAAATGGGCATGCAATGGATACATTCATCTCAAGAAAGGAGAAAAATATAAATGGGAACCCTACTTACTATGAATTTATTTTATTTTATTGCATCTTACTTACTACTTTGCTTTTATTTTATTTTATTTTATTATATAGATATAATTTTCAACTTTGAAGTAATAATGAAAGTGGTGTTTAACTTACTTAACGTACAAATTCAATTTTTCTACCTTAAGTGGGATTAATACAAATCCATTTGAGTGAGATTAATATAGAATAGCAAATTATCTTATTAACCTCTTCTCCATAAATTAGTGTTACATTCACAATTCATAGAACTTGCTCCATGTTATTTGTGGAAAAGAAACAAAAAAAAAAATATGTTTTTTCCATGGGTAGAATTTGCTCCATGTTGTTTGTGGAAAATAAACAAGAAGAAAACTATGTTCTTTCCATGATGCTTCTCTTTCATACTTTAAAGGAGAAATTAATTACTCAAGGTTGTTGCCACTTGAGGATCCAATAAGGATTATTGAATTAACACATTGTTCGTTTGGGGAAACTACACCAAAATGTAGATGTCCAAATGCACCAAACTCCATCTTCTCAAAAACAAATTCCGAGCCATTAGAAAAGTTGTGCAACATAAAAAAATAAATGAAGAACCATGAATTTTTATCTTTAACAACATTGGTAGGCTTACCACGTCCAACAATATTTAATAATGAATAAATCATAGGAGCCATTATGCCAATTGTTTGGTATGAAACTATAGTACTTACTAATTGGTAAGATAACTTCTACCATCTAAATATGTCACCATCCCTATCACCAAATCAAACATTTGCTAAATAAATATGTGTATTCATAATTCATCTTTGCCACTTTTTGTCAAAATTTGTTTTTAACCATGTCTACAAGGTTTGTGCATTTGAGTATTTACACGGGGAGTAAACTCCCCATGATTAGTTATTCCTTGATTCCTACCACTATTGAATTACTTCTTTTTGTAGGAACCAAAGATCATATACACTATGTTCTTATTCTAAAAAACAATAATTTGGATAACACTTTGACATTTCCATTTCTGTTTCGTCTGTTTAGGGAGTATGTAGCCAAAATCCTTAAAAACTGTAGCATTTACTTGTGATTTGCAGCCCTAAATGAAAACATACCACGATGTTGTTCTCATTGTTGAGTTGGTTTGTGTTCATTGATCAGATCATTTCCTTGGATGCTAAAAAAATGTCTCTTACTGTCTGTGGAAAAAATCAACTATTTTAGGTGGCCTTAGTTTAATTTGATCTAATGGATTTCAAGGCTATCCATATTTATTTCACTTTGGATGAATATGTTATGTAACTGGGCTTCGTGATGAGAACCTTTGAAAGACCCTGAGAGGCTAGCATTCATAGGAACTTTGAATCCAACAATGTCAAAAAGATATCATGCATATGGTCGGTAGATCGAGTTGTGCAAAGGTGATGGTAGTAGAAATGCACCATCTTGGTCAAGGAAATTAATTAAACCAAATTTGAATACATAGATATGATGTGCATCACTTCTCCCCCCTTCTCCACATTGCCCATGCACAAAGACATCTCATGACAGAGAATGCTCATAGTTTTGATTGTGCAAGATCAAGTCGTGTGCTCAATTTTGTTGGATGAAATTTTGGATCGATTCATCCCCCTTCTCAACATTTCCCCTGCATAGAGACATCTCATGATAGACAATTGTGAGTTCATGGGATCAATTTTGTTGGTTGAAAATTTGAAAGGCGAGGTGAGAAAGGTGGATTGTGTTATTTTGTATGTGAATAGGGTCGAGGTTGCGCCAGAGGAGCATGCGAGGATGATGGCCTAGAAATTTTTAAGGCATGCATGGCTTCAAAGTGTATATCATGCATGATAAATGACATTCAAGTTTTTAAAATTAAAAATTATTTTGAAATACAAAAAAAACCAACCTCAACATCGACTCCTGTCCATCCAAGCTCTTTCCTGCCAAGTCCATGAAAATCTTGCGGCCTTGAGACTCAAACCTTTGTCTGCTCCTTCTTTCGTTTAAGAGAATTGGATGACAAAACAAACGACGACGAGATTTACTTTCGACATAAATGCTTTACTTCACAATCACTCCTTATATTGAACTTGTGTAAATATTATGGCCTTTCCACTCGAACCTTTATCTATTTCTCCTTTTTACTAACCTACTTGAATTAAAAAATGAAGGAAAATAATCTTTTCTACAGACACAAGTTCTTGATCTTCCCAGGCTCTTCCATTGTCGAGCTCATGAAAATATTAAGACTTGCAACTCGTACCTTTGTTTGCTCCTCTTTTTTCTTAACTGACTTGAATTACTCAATGCATGAAAGGGAACTTCGTTATGGACACAAGTTCTTGATCAAGCATTTTCATTGTCAAGCTTGTGAAAATCCTACAACATCGAGACTCAAAGATTTGTTTGCTCCTCCTTTCACTTACCTGACTTGGATTACACAACGAAGAACGTGTAGAATCCACATAAATGACTTATTTGTAGATAATCACAATTGATTATGGAAGAATAAAAATATCTATATAGTACCAAACAATACACAAGAATCTTGTGGAAGACTATAATTTGATGAGGGAAGTTTGAAAAATTTGTAGATCATTGAGCCATACTTGGAGACTGAAACATGTCTTAAGAACAACCCTCAAACTTGTCAAGTTGCATATACCTCATGTATTCTTTTTCATCTTTATATGAGATCTGCTTGCTCCCCTCGTGTCCTAAATGAATGAGTTGAGATACTCCCTCACACCTCTCATTGTCTTGTATTAATGGCGTCTGTGAACCTATTCAATGTTATACCACTTGCCTGTGATAATTTTATTTTACTTGTTTATAATTGATCCCTCATTCTAACCATTTTGTTTGCATGCACAACCAAGTTAACCAGATTCGCAAGGTATCTTCTATTCGTATGCAAGACGAAAGGGTTGATGGATGCATATCCAGGTAAGTAACCCTTGAACAAACTTGCTTGCTAGCATTGGGTGTTGGGAGTTGTGCTATAACAAGATTTGCCTCACCATTGCTATCTTACACAGAGGCCATTTTTCCATTTCCCTATGCAGACTTATCAACCCCCTTTTTGATAAATCCAGAGCCAAAATTATATATTTTTCCACATATACACTTCCTAACTTCTTTGTAAGATGCGTATACGCTTGCTGCTCCACTACATCTCGTGTATATTGGGATTTGTGCCAAAAAATATAAGATTAGGTCGGGTTTCCATGTCACGATAAATGATCTTTGATCTTTGGCCTTCCATATACTGGACACGTTCTGACTCGGCCCTTCAGTTGCATTCTGGAGGCTATAAGAGCACAAGTTCGAGCTATGGAAAAAGGGAGAGAAAGCATTCAACATTGAGAGCAAAGTTACTCTGGAGAAATTACTTCATATTGAGTCTACATCCCTTTGTCCCTCAAGTCTAAACACAGTGTTCAACCCCCAAGATCTTCCCTTATTTTCAAGAGGATCTCATTATCTCTTTGCTATGAGCTTGCCTTTGGTGGAGGATTGAAGTGGTGGAGACCCAGTTGGAAGGAACTTGGTTTCTTGGTTTCGAACCGTGCCGACATGGAAGTCTGTAATGTTGATGCTTATGTTGATCAATTATTAATAGAAATACTCCATGGGCATGTTTGTAATGTTTATTAATGGATTGTGCTATCTGATGTGCTGATCATTTTATATACTGTCACTATATACTTGCGTCGATTGTTTGTTGAGAACTTCTTGCAGGTGTAAAACTTTGGGTCAAAGTGATCAACGGTGGAATGCCATCAAACATATGATTGTTATCCATGGGCATGTTTGTAATGTTTATTAATGGATTGTGCTATCTGATGTGCTGATTCATTTTATATACTGTCACTATATACTTGCATCGATTGTTTGTTGAGAACTTCTTGCAGGTGTAAAACTTTGGGTCAAAGTGCTCAACGGTGGAATGCCATCAAACAATTGGATCGAGGTAGACTTATTCCTTGTATTGCACATTATTTTATATAGCACATGTTGGAATTGAGTTGATTTCTGCAGTCATACCTGTCTGTTGTGGTTTACCCTTGGCCATAGAGAGTGTTTCCCTTGTAATAAGTTTGGACCTCTTTGTACTTAATTATGTATGTGAGTCAATGTTGTAAAATTGGAAAGGACCATGGAACCTCCTCAGTGGAGACTTCTATCAAAATTTGTCTCAGTTTCTTTTCGTAATCGACTAGAACATTTTGTCTCCCGAATGGGTTTGATTTCAAGATGATGATGTGGTTGACTCAAAACCTACATTTTTTCTATTGTTATCAGATTATGTTATAAACCATGTAGAGAGCGTTGTATTGCTTCTCTCACAATTCTTGGATTTTCATGAACCGTTCCCAACATATAGATATCTGTTTCTTTAATTCTACTTTATATTGCAGGTTCGATTCCCATAAAACTTACATTTTGCCTTTGATCTCACGTAAGAGCCCTTAGGATCAATTTAAAATGATTTTCCATATAAACCAACAACTCTCAGCTATTAACCTAAAGATTTGATAGTCGACTATAACTCTTAGCTATTAACCTCAATATTAAGATAAATATTTGATAACAATTTTTTAGTAAAGATATAATGTTCTATCAGTATCTATAAGCGTTCTATCTTTCTCTTGATATGGTTTTAGTATCACCATTGGAAACAAGATGTGCACGTTCTATTCTCATTTGTATCCTTATGTTTTGATCATTATTATCAACATGCTCTTTATTGGATTACTCCAAAAGTTATACACAACATCTTATGAAATATTTTTCCAAGAAAATCCATGGCTTCATATTTTAATCACCTTAAGCCATGATAAAATTCCTTATTAAATACCTTTTTTCTACAAGAAAATTTTGTTGATATTATGGTAGCTGCGGGAGGTATTTACCTCCACGTGTAAACCTGACGAGGATAGAATACTCCGAGAATCAAGAAGAAACCCTAATGAGTTGGATAATAACCCTAGAAGACTTGTCGGCTCAAGAAGATAGTTTATATTAGGTTATTAGCCTCCAAGAGAAGAAGTCGACCAAAAATAATAATATATACTGAAAAGACAGATACCTAGAATGAGAAGTCAGCCCAGGCAGTTAGATAGAATTAGTATAAATACAGGTGGCCATTTATCATTATGGCAGTGATCAAAATCTGGATCAGGGGATCAAATTTTGCTCAATTTTCAAAGTGCTCAGAATGCGACGGAAATGGTTCCATTACGTTCGTCTCGTCTTCCTGATTCTGGCGGTATATTTACTTTCTCAAATGGAGTCCATATGGAGAAGATATCGTGATCTGTTCGCCGAGCCAAACAGGCAAAAATTTTAGATGTTGACTGTACCTGTCCGTACAGTCCATATAGGACATGTGTCAGGTCCATACAGGACACATGGCAGGTCCGTACAGGACATGTGGCGGCTCCAGGGAGTGACATGTGGCATGAAGTTTGGACTTTTTGGTGCATAGATTGGCCAATCCGAAGGTGACATGTGTCACCACTGGAAGGGTGACACGTGGCACGGATGACGTCATCATTTGACGTGGTGATCGTACGATGATGTGGCAGGTGACAGAGCCGTACGACGATTGACAAGTGGCAAGTTGACGTGGACTAATCGACAGTTGACACGTGGCAAGCATTTGTTGGTTGATGTTAGCGAATCAGGTGTTGACACGTGTCTTGTACTTGGAGAATGGTGTGAGGACACGTGGCCCAATCTGGAGGTGCCACATGTCCCTCATTTTTGGTTTGTGTGTTGGTTCAAAAGTTTATGGGAGTCCGCAGGGTTCGACCCCCGGACCTCCCCAACACCTAACGACTTTGCACAACCACCCGGCCAATAGGCCATACCTTGTTGCTTGTTATGTAATTGTGTTTAACATTATTTATGTTTGCCCTTTTGAATAATGGGCGGGGGGTCGGGCCGGGCTTAGCCCCGGCCCGCGGTCGTGTAATATTACATATGCCCATACTTTTATATTACGCGTGGGTGATTATATACGTGGTTCCATTTTATAACATATGACCATGTATTAAAAAATGTGGCACGGTTTTATAACAACAACCCAAAGTTTTGTATGCACGTGGTTGTTAATGCGCGCAGTTTCAAATGGTTGGCACGGTTTTAAAACCGTTAGCATTTTTTTTCATAGCCCGAGGTTTTATGAGCCATATGCCCGAGTGGTAGGCGGTTGGGGGCTGGAGGCGCCCTAACCGTCCTACAGTTTGGACCGTTTTTTGGAACCACTCGGAGCTAGGTTTTAACGCGCGTTTTGGAGCGTGTTTTTGGTTCATGCACACAGAGGTGCGTTCTGTAGAGCCAGTTCCAGCAAAGTTTGAAGGAGGAAAATGGAGGAGGCCTAACTTCTTCATCGTTTGGCCGATTGAGGTGCCGTAAAAGCCCAGCTAGGGGTTTTTGGATGTGATGGATCCATTGGTGCTGTTTTCAAGGCCATTTGAAGACTTCTTCTGCAAGTTTTTCACCATTGAAGTTTCAGCAAGCTTTAGGGAGCTTGAAGCCCTCTTTGATGGAGGACATGGTTTGGTGAGCCTATGTTTGTTTTCCATGATTGAATAATCATTTTTGGCTAATTGATATTCTCTGAACACATTGGAATAGGTTTCAGAGGCTGTTGAGGACTTTTACAGGTGTTTTTGCCAAAGAGAAGCTCAGGGAAGCTTATGGTCACATGTAGAAGAGGTCATGCCCGGATGAGCCATGATCCGTTTTCAGAGTTCTATTAGTTGTTTTTGGGGTTTTTATGTGTTCTGATATCAATGGTACAGTCTGTTTTTCCATTGGAGTTGAGCAGCAGCTTGTAAAAGAACTTTTGACTAATTAATCCCAGAGAGCCAAGTCCAT
>JZKD02S1985066.1:263314-275589 GCA_000966675.3 Picea glauca
ATTTAAAAAAAAAAACCAATTTTCCCCCAAATTGCATGAGGCTATGTGCCCCTTCCCAAAATTTTCACATTTTCTGAAAATATTTAATAAAATATTTTATTAATTTTTTAATATTTTTGGAAAAATGTGCAAGTCAAAGTTTGACTTTGACTTTGACTTTGACCCTGCTGTAGCTGACTCAGCCCAAAAATATTGCCCAGTGAGACGGAGTCAGAATCAAATGCAAGTCACATCATTGGAAAGGTATTGGTGAGTACATCGGGAATATGTCATCATAAACTTGAGATAATGCCACCTCAACCCTCAAATTCGGCCTGGAATAGTGGCCACTTAAAACCCCTGACTAGCTGGTGGGCCCACATGACACCTAATCTTGCGAAAGCTGCCAAATCGCCATACGATATCCAATCGAGGAAAATGAGGTACTATTGGAAAGGTATCGATGAGTACTTCGATGAGGAAACAATATATTTTTGTTTTGAGGTCATTTATGAATATCTTAGCGATTATGAAACTCTATCATGCGAGCTGGTGGACCCCTTTTTGCCTAAAATTATTGACCAACTTGTGACAGCTCTAACCGGGCAATCCAAAGTCAGAATGAGGCAAATGAGACATCGTTGGAAAGGTGTATAAGTATATTATAGTGTGGAATCACTAAATATCTTATTTAGAACTCTTTACCTACCAATTTTAAATCATGAATCACTGCAACCAATTTGGTGTCCAGAAGTGGTCATGAACTTGCGAAAGCTCGTTCTTACCAACCGGGGGTCGAAACCAAGCACGGGATATACCATTGGAAAGGTATCACACTTACCTACACCATGTATGGGTTTTATTTTCCATTTGATACCATAATCTGAACATAATCAGACCAGGAATTCATGGCTATTGGTTTTGGCTGTTCAGGTGACGTTGACTTTGTGTGCCTCGTATGGGGTCATACTGACTTGGAATCAAGCGCATGATAGATTGTTGAAAATATTGTCCCAATCCCTACCACTTGGAAGTGTTGTATTCCCTAAATTGAATAGCCTTGACATGAGGAAGAAATTTCATGTGAAGGCCCATAAATCCCTGAAAGAAACCAATTGATACTCTTTCAAGGGCAGAGGCCATAGTAACTATGACCCCCACCACTATCTTTGACTGGAACCATAGAATCAAGGGGAATTTATGAGGAAGTAACTATGTAAAAAACCATGTTGAGCCCAGAGCATATTTTTGGGTCAACATTCTTGGCACCGAAGGGGAAATGCTTTCCAAAGCATGTCAAACAATGTGATCACCCGCGTGATAGGCGAGAATACTTGGTGGAAATTCATACTTTCAAAGTGATCGATTTGGGTGAGGGGGGAATTCAACTATAGTATAAGGACCATTTTTCACATGAGGGATAACCGAAGAATGAAAGTGGTGCAATAAAGATATACAACATAATTTATACTGAGATTCACATAAGATGGAAGAATGGGAATAATGACTCGGGTTTTGTTGAGCAATGTGGCCCAAGTGACACGGGTCCCTCACCCGGATTATGGCTTAACTGTGAGAATTGAGGCTTAAGGTGAACCTTGGCCCAACACAAAGTCTCATGCATACCTTCGATTCTCGACACATAGACAAGCAAATGGGAATTTTTGAAATCAACGACCCACCGGAGGAAAACTAGCAAGCAAACCAGTCAAACAAGGGAATAAATAAATATAAAAAACCTGTGGCAGTAGATGCTGAAATCTCAAGTGCTCACAAGTGATGGAACTTTGTAGGAAAATAACCATTGTGTGGAGAGATCAGATTATAAGTGGTCAGGTGAAGTTCAGTTGCAATCACATAGCTATGTAAGCCATCATGCCACCATGGTTTTCAGCTTCACCAGAGAATGATATGCTACCTCCTTAGACTTTCCCTGCTGAATTTGATGAAATAACAACTAGACTTACACCCATTTAAGATGACTTTAAGACAGAGTTTCCCAAAATGTCAAATATGGTAAAAGAGATTCTAGGAATCCAGTATTTCCACTCAACCACCCAATAATAAAGACAATATCCTTCATATTGAACACTAGAAAAACCCAAAAGAAGGCAACCTACAACTTAAAATGGAAAAGACCAACCCATGGAAAAATCAAAGAAGGGATTATAATCCAAAATTGGAACCAAGGGAAAAAGGGCTTAAGACTGAAACCATGGAGAAATGTACAAGCATGAAAAGGTAACAGTAAATACATACAAGAAAGAGAATCAATAACATTGAATAGATACAAACAAGAAAATAACGAAAGGTGACTTATGTATAAGATGACGAGGCCTCTCAGGAATAAAAGAACTTTAGGTGACGACCATTCATGGGGAATTGAAGTGGTTCGCCATCCAAGGTTTTTAATCTGAAAGCATTTGTCCCTAAGACCTCATAGATTGTGTAATGACCCAACCATAATGAATCAAACATGCGATGTTTGGATGGGGCCTCATGGGTTTTGTCCCATAATAAAACATCATCTCCTACTTTGTAATTTACCATTGTGGCTCTTTTATCGAAGGAACGTTTAACAATGTTTTGCTTCTTTTGGAGGTGTTGGAATGCATCCTTTCTTACCTCTTCTAATTCGAGGAATGTGTCTAAATGATGTTGTAAGGGTTGGAGATCATCTTCTGCCTTAGAAATAGCCAACCTCAAGGCTGGAATTTGTAAGTGAACAGGAAGGAGAATAGGAGCGCCATACACCAGAGTGTAAGGACTTTGACCCGTTGCTATCTTTGGAGTTATACAATCAACCCATAAAGAAAAATTTAACTTTGTGTGCCAATCATGCTTATTATCCTTAATTGTCCTCTTAAGGATCTGAATCAGATTTTTATTCGTTGATTCAGCCAAACCATTACCTTGGGGGTAGTAGGTGGAAGATCAAAAAAGTTGGATGTTGTATGTAACAACAAGGTGTAACATGACATCATACATGAAAGCTGATCCATTATCAGTTAATATCTCGACAGGGGTCCCAAAACGAGATAAAATGTTACGTTCAACGAATTGTACCAACTGTTGACTTGTAGCATTCCTAAGATTGATTGCTTCAACCCACTTTGTAAAGTAGTCTGTGGCTGTTAAGATGAATACGTGACTAGCGTTGGACGGCGGTGAAATCAGTCCAATAAAGTCCATCCCCCATCTTGCGAAAGGGACTTGGAATTCAATAGGTCTAAGAGGTAAGGCAACCAACTTTTGCTTCCCAATGAAGCATTGGCAAGCTTCGCATTTACGAACAAGTAAATGGGCATCTTTGTGGAGTGAAGGCCAAAAGTAACCTGCATGTAGAACTTTCGCTGCAGTGGTTTTGGCTAAAAAGTGACCTCCACAAACCTCGGAATGGCATTGTTCAAGTGCCATTTGGGCTTGATCATAAGTTAAGAATCATGACAAGACCCCATCAAGGTTTCTTCGGTAAAGGATTTGGCCTTGTAAAACATATCAGACAATTTGTAAACGAAGTGTTCGTTTGGCTTTAGTATCCATGTCTGGTGGGCACACACCATTGATGAGGAAATATATGATAGGTCCGTACCATGGTTGTGAGGATAACTCAATTTCATTAACCAGTTCTTCGAAAGCGATCAAGTCATCTATTTGAGGTGGTTCAACTATGACCGAGGGATGGGATCAAATTAGCAATCTAGCCAACTCTGTTCCCCTAATGGTTTTCGTTGGCTTAATTTCCAAGTCATACTCTTGCATACGGATGATCCATTTGGATCACTTACTATGCAATTTGGTTTGATTCAAAGCGGTGACTAAGAGAGAGGTAGGCACAAGAACCTGAACTTTATGGCCTTGGATGTAATGTCAAACTTGTTCCAATGCTTTATACAAGGAATAACCATGTTTCTCTAGTGGAGAATAATTCAGTTGGTGGGGTTTCAAATTTTGGCGCACGAAGGCGATTGGCCTAAGATTTTCCTCATGGTCCTTTTGTAACAAGATTGCAGAAATTGTCTCCTCTGACGAATTAGTGTACATGAAAAAGTCTTTAGAGGGATCAGGACTGACTAACAGAGGGGAAAAAGCAATGGCTTGCTTAATGGATTCAAAATCCTGACGGGTAGGGGGGTCCCATTTGAACTGAATGTCTTTCTTCATAAGCTGATTTAAAGGTTTAACTACTTGAACAAAATCAGGAATGAAGCATCTCAGGAAATTTATCTTCCCAAAGAAAGATTGCATTTCCTTTTTATTGGTAGGTAAGGGCAGCTTTTGGATTGCTACCACTCTCCCAGGATCAACTTTTACACCTTCTTGAGAGACGATGTGACCCAAAAGTTTTCTCTCCATAACACCGAAAATGGTCTTCGTAGGATTTAAAGATATGCCAAACCTACGACATCTAAGAAGGACCTACCTAAGGTGATCAAAATGAATACCCTATTCTTTGGAAAAGACCGTGAGGTCATCGAAGTAAACAACAATAACCTTACCCAATAATCCTCTGAAAGTAATGGCCATGGCACGTTGAAAGGTGTTCCCAACATTAATCAATCCAAAAGGCATCTTTTTATATGCATATGTGCCCCAACGAGTGGTGAAGGTGGTTTTATGACTATTAGAAGGATCGAGGGCTATCTGATTGTAACCTGAGAAGCCATCTAAAAGGGACATCATTTGAGACCCGGAGACTTGTTGGAGAATCTCTTCCATAGGTGGGACGAGGTAGTTTTCCTTTAGGGACACTCTATTCAAATGTCGAAAGTCGACACACAAACGAATATCGCCATTTTTCTTCCTAACGGGAACCAAATTAGATACCCATTGTGAGTAACGAACATGGTAAATGACTCTGGATGCCTCCATCTTGTCCAATTCAACTTTAATTGTTTGTTCCAAAGCCGAGTTGTTTTTTCTCTGCCTCTATCTGTAAGGTTTTGAATCAGGGATTATGGGTATGACATGGACTATCTCCTTCATATCGAAAACCTTGAGGTCTTGATAGGACCAAGTGAAAACATCCTTGAACTCTGTCAAGAGTCCAGTGACTTGAGCGACCTCAGAAGGGGAACACTGTGCACCTATATAGACCAGTTTTGGATCTTTCTCACTTCCTAGGTTAATAGGTATGGCCTCTCGTACCTTCCTAATAGATTCTCTATCAATACTAGGCATAGAAGTAGTGGCATCATCGGAATCAAACATGGATTCCAATGCTGACAAACCAGGGGGGGTCTTATTTGTCTTTAATTGAATTATGTTCCCTGTTTCCTCTTCCAACTCATGGTTGATATGTAAATCTTTGAACTCCTCCTTCTTTTGAAGGAATCTATAGATTTGTTCATCAATATCAAAAACTTTCCAAGAATTGACATTATCAGGTAACGCAGGCCTATGTAAAATTTGGACTTGTATATCTTCAATAGACCTTACAAAATCCGAGGAGAAACAAGAACCATCCAAGGCCAAAGTATCAACTACGTGGTTTGTGGCCCTAGGCATGGATTGAATGTTGAAAGATAAGAACTTCTCAATAAGTTCCTTAGCCCTCCGGTGGTATTGTTTGAGGCGTGGGTTGTGAACTTCATATTTACCTCTAATTTGATTCACAACCAATTCAGAATCCCCACTCACCAATAAATGGTGTATCTCTAAGCCTAAGGCCTTTTGGAGGCCTTGAACTAAGGCTTCATATTCAACCATATTATTAGTGTTAGGAATTCTAACCGAAAAGAGAAAGGAATTGTGTTTCCCTTGGAATCACACAAAAGGACACCAGCCCCGGATCCATTCTTGGATTTAGCATCGTCAAAATCCATACTCCACACCATTTCTTCCAACTCAGAAGGAGGGACATGTACATCTTCCTCAGATAACACAGCATAAGTACCCATACCTGTATCTTGAAAAGACACATCTATCATATTATAGGAAGCAGGTACAACCTACTCTCGATACTTTGGTTCCCTCTTAATGACTACTTCAACACCTTTATGAGGAAAGGTGAAGTGGGTCCCCTCCATGAAGTAACGACCCTTTTTTAATTTGGTGTACCACTCTCTCCCTAAAATCATGCCATAGGCTTCAGGTATATCTGCTACGATGATGTTTATGAGCATGCTCACCTCTGGGGCTTGGTCATAAGCAATGGATAAGTCTTTAATGTAATCGATGGTTTCTACAGTCCTAGAATCCAAAGCTAACAGGTCTTTACATGGGCCTGTGCATTCAAGACCCAGTCTTCTAATGACTCTCAAAGGCATGACATTGTGCCTCGCTCCTGTGTCAACGACATATTTATGGAGCACAAAATCAAAAATCAAAACTGAGATATAGAAAGGAGGAATTCCAGGGTCTAAATCAATAACATTGTATGCTTCCCTAGGTTGAGAAGTGGACTCTTTGGAAAGAGGAAGTCTTTGTTCTGTTCGTGGAGTAAGGGGTGCTTGTAGAACATGTGAAAGGTTTTCAAACTGAGTGGGTGTTCTAAGAGTATCTAATAATGTCATGTGGGCGGTAACCTTCACTAGATCTTCAACGACGTTGTAAGGCATTGGTGTTAGGAAACAGGGCGGTGGATTAGGGGAAGGTAATCTACCATTCGTGGGCATTTTTCCCTTTCCATTATCCTTGGGGTCGCTTTTGGCCTCTTCCACCCCTTGCGGAGTGGTTTTAGGGGCCTGGCTCCTAGTCTCTACAACAAATCTTCTGAAAGCAAGAAGATCGTCATCACAGGGGATAGAGTCTTCCATGTTAACTTGGTCATTTTGGGAAGTGGAAGCAAGTTGGTTTTTTACTGGAGGTAGAGGTGATTTTCCGCTTTTAGACAATTCCACGTGATGTGTATATGCGTAACAATACTCAGGGTCATGGAGGTCTTGGAAAAAGTGACACCAATCCAGTTCAACAACATGTTGCCTAGGATTAAGAGTAGGAGGGAAAGGAGGCCTTGGCCTCGGAACAACAAAAAACTGCAAGTCATTCACCTTTCGATTAAGAGAAAGTATTTGATTGTTCATGTTCATTAACAACTTGAGTGTTTCCAAACTTTCCCTTTCTTCAATCCTTGAAGTTTGGGCAGGTGGAGGTTCATACCGAGGACCCTCATTTCGAAGTACATCATTCCTAGGTCTCCCGTTAAAACGAGGCTGCGCTAAAGGTGAAGGAATCATACCAGACTCCATGTTTCTTTCAATTTCCAAGGCGTTAGTCTTGGCCGCATCTAAAGTTTGCATTGATTTATCTTTTAATATGTATTTTACATTTGGATTCATGGTGGTCATGTAATAATGGAACAGATTGTTCCCAGATGGTTGGGAAGCGGTTGGGATCCTATTCAAGGTCGAGGTAAAGCATTGATTAAAATTTTGTATTTGCTCACCCTCATGGATGGAGATGGTCGTGAAATCCCTGAGCAGGGAAGCCACATCATCTACCCCTTGAAAATGTTTCTTGAATTCTTGGATCATAGTGTCCCAATATGGGATACTATCATTAGGAAGAAAGCGATACCATCTCGCTGCTTCACCTTCCAAGTTTCTCACAAAAAGTCGAATGATGACATCGGGAATTGTTATGTCCATAAGCGCTAAGGCATCATAGAAGTTTTGTATATGTTCTTCAACACTCAAAGTACCTATGCCACTAAACTTGGGAAGTCTATTTGGGACATCTGCAGGTATGTCATGAAGAGGTCTGGCCAACCTCAAAGGATTACCAGGTTTCCATGGCATTGCCATCAAGAGAACTATGGGCTGAAAAATAACAGGTGTTGAAATGAAGGGAGAAACAACTTGAGGATTAGTCACTATTGTTGGATTAACTAAATTTTTCTTTAGTAAGGGGCTTTGAATAGGAGAAGAGGAAGAGGGTGACTCAGTTTGCACTATAGAGGTAACAAGTTTCCCTGGTTTCCCAGGTGTATGTGTTTCACTACTTGTTTTCTTTCATGAACTTTGACTTCTTGTAACCCTGGGGGACACTGTTTCCCTAGTCTTAGGATACTTTGGCCCTGCCATCTTGCAAGGGGCCAAGTAAGTACTTTGAGTACAAAGGGTGTGTCACCGATGATGCTACTTTTTCTAACACGATGTAAAATAACCCAACTAAAAATGAATCTTTTTTTTCTTATTCTTCTCGAAGTGGAAGTTAAGGTATGACAGACTTATAACTTCTCACGTGAGTTTGAGAAAGTGAGATCGAAGACCGACCAGGTAAAAGGAAAGGAAAACTCAATGGTATTCATAACTCCCAGGTGCAATGGAAATTGCAAGGAAACTAAACTATAACGTGTACCAAAGAAAATTCCAAAGGGTCATTGAAAGATCTTGCCCAAAGTATGTCAACAAGTAGGAAAAGGACCACAAAGAATTTGAGTCCAAAGTATAGTAAAATCTTGGGATACAAGAAAATTGAAAGAGGTTTGCAGTTCCCCAGTGGAGTCGCCAGAAAGGGGCGGGTGTTATAAGAAAAATATTTCCGTAGGGATGGATCCGACCTATCTATCTGTGAAGCTGGTTACAACCCCTTTGGTAGCTCGGCACGAGGCAGAGACTACCTGCACCTCAGGTGGTCCTTCGCCTGAGGTGGTAAAGAAGGGGAAGAAGAAAGGTGAAAGACTTACAAGAAGTCGTCCTCAGGACCACCCACCCAGGGTGTTAGCCTTCCTTAGCTTCCTAGATGACCAAAATGGCCTGGGGGGTGAAAATTATGGACAATGGGATGAAAACGAGCTCGCTAATTTTTAGGACAGTGAACTAAATAAAGTGGAGATCGAGCTGTTCACTTCCTTAAAGTGTTGGAAACTATCCTAGAATGGGTCGCTGGGGTAAACCGATATCTTGGGTAATTAACCAATGAATGCTTTAAGTAAAAGGGTATGAAACAAGGGTGAAAAGGGGGTTTAAAAGATACAGCCAAGTACCTTTAAATGGATGTAAATTGCAAACAACAAGCTGTTCAAAGATTTCAAGGCAAAGAAAACAAGCCTAGAATGGCTTGATACCCCCCGGGGTGACTCGGGAAGTGATCCCAGAAGATTGTTAAATAAAAAAAGGACTGTAAAAGTGGATGAACAACTTTGTAGCAAGATGTTACAACTATGATATAATGGAAAGTATTCACAACTTCAGTTTTGGTTCGTGAGTGAAAAGGTGGACTGATGAAAGGTTGACTTTAAAAGTATTTTATTGGTCAATTTTTGTTTTTATCACATGCCTTGGCCACCACACTGTTTTGAAGGTTATCCCGATTAGGCAAACACATCCTGGAACTGTGCCAACCAGTATAAGAGAAGTAGTTCTAACAGTCCACGGTGGTTAGGTTGAAGAGTGCCCCATGCAGTTCAGAGAAGTAGGGATTAGCCACTTCTCGTCACTAGCGCTTTCGGGCTCTTAAAGCCGCTTGGATGGAAGAAAGATACCTGCGAAAAGGAAGAGGCTTAGAACCCCACTAAAGAGGGTTTTTGCTGAGCTTACCCAAGTAGAGTAGTATTCCAACCAAGTTAAGCTAATCAACTCCTTGACCATGTGGTACTGAAGAAAGACCACTCGGATTATACTAACTAGACAACTTCCGAGGGGCTCCTGATGAAGACTCCCTGGCTTTGACTCTTAATATTTTATGAAATTGAAATTACATAAAATGAAATACCAGACCATCCACATGGCAAGGTCACGTCTTGCTTTCACAAGAGTGCCTCCTGGTTACTGAAATTGAAATCTATTTTGAAACTATATACATGAAACAAGTAAATAGATAGGTGACATATATGTCACGACTAGATAATATGTATAAGTAAATATCTAAAAACTATAAGATTTTTGTTTTCTGTGTATGGGGTGGACCCCTGAATTGTTTTCAAGTCTTTTCTGCGGTGTTTTGCATATATTTAGCTTGCTGATTTTGCATGGCCAATTTTTGGGGAAGCCACCTGTAGATTAGTGAGCGAAAAATGATACAATGAAAATGTAGCAAGATTAGATAATTACAACATAACAATTACAACATTCAACCCAAAGGAATGGGTTGAGACTTTTTGCAAATGACAAAGCCGCCATATGCATGAAAGCCCCAACTAACTCCTTGTATGGGGATTGGAAATTTAGTGTTTGAAATATAAAATATGTGACTGTTATCTACACAAGTATTAACCAGATTTTTAACATGAATTCACAAGTGAATCATTGAAACTACCTTCACAAATCGAACATATAAACATTGGTATGTATATCAGAAATTTTTGGAGTGAGTGCAAGTGATAATTAAAGTGTGTATGAGAGTGATTGGGTAGGATTTACCGATCGAAATGTGCATTTTTCTTCGCTTCCCTACTGGCCCCTTTGCCTCAAACATGTCTCTAGGTGGTCTCCAACCGCTTAAGAGAAGCAGAGTGGGTGACCAGTTGTATCCTTGCAGGAAAACAACGAAATTTTAATATTTATGTATGGAAAAATTGAAATAAACATAACAGAAATTTACACATAAGAAGTATATAACAGCCAACTAAGATGGCTGTCCCGTGGGGGGAAATTGACCAAAATGATCAATTTTCCTATTTAGGACAGCAAGGTTAATGGCAAGAAAACATAACAGAAATATACAAGATTGAAAAGATAAAGAAAACAAGTATGGACAACCAGCTATGAGGTCTATTTAAGGGTTCTCCTAAGGGGCCCTAGGACTCCCAATCACTAGCTAAGGATGAAAACAATTGAGTACTTCAGAAAATCTGCACTAAAACACATTAAAAAAATTAAACCAAGTTGTTAGAAGATGAAAGTGAGAAATTTAAACCCAAGGAAGCAACAACAAACACCTAGCTAACCAATCCCTTCTGGAGATAGCTAACATAACAAGCATTTACCCCTACCCCTCAACCCTTAACCAACAAGTGACACATCCAACAAGTACACCCACACAAAGAGTCTTATAAATTTCAACAGAGCTATGTTACTATATTCATCCTCTGCTTTTACAATGCCATCCCTCTTATTTATAAAGGAGAGGCGAAGGCTTAGGGTTAGGTCACAAGACACTTGTCACTTTTGGAAAAGTGACAAGTGGACCAACCCAAAAGAATTTTTGTCATTTTTTACAAAAGGTAACCTTATCCAAAAAGGGGATCAAATCAGATTTGACTTGACCCTTTAATTACATAATAATTACATGCCCAAAGTAAATCATGCGAGAGTTCATATTACAAAAAGTCATTTTTCATAAAATGACAAAGCTTAATATGACACATCACCATTTGCCTTGGGATTTGTGCCATCCCAAATGCTCTTTGATTGCTGCCATGTTTTGCAGCTGTAGGTGATGTGTTTTAGGATAGTATCCGACCATCCATGGCTGTCAGATTCATTGGAATGAAGGCCCAGGGTGTGGGGAATTACTGAGTTTCTTTGGAGGGAAAGGGGACTTCGGGCTTTGGTCGTTGTAAGTAAGGAAATTCCCACTGTTCAAGAACTTTTCAGACCTGATTATGCCCCCCCTTTGCTGCCTATAAGTTTCCCTGTGAGCTGGCTAAAACATGGCTTTGATTTGAGCTTGTTTCGCTAAGAGGTTCCCTTGGACCTGAACTTTGTGGGGCTCTTCCTCTATATCTAATAGCCACAAATATGTTCTTTACTATGTACATTCTATAGCTCTATCCACTACCTTTCTGCTATCTTTCGTTTGGCGCAAATCCGACTGCGGATGAGTGAGATATGGCCCCGGGAAGGTATGCGGATGGAGCCGACCAATAGACTGATCAGGAAAAGAATTTGAAGTTGGGGTAAAATTATGGGTTGGACACTAGAATTGACAGGCTGCTACACACTTGTATACCTATAGCTGAAATGGGTTTCCCTCACTAGGACCAATTTGACCTTGGAGGCCCCCAATTAGGCCTCTTTCTAGTGCATGCTTGTAGGGTCAAATTGAGTACCTGTCACTCTGGGACATGTCACTAAAAATATATGCTGAATTTGCTGAGGTGAATGTCATGGGCGTATTGTAGACTTCTCCCTGGTTGTTTCGACTATTTATGGGCGAAAATACACCTCTGTACCAGGAAGTTATGCAATTAAAAAGTCCAGTAACCTTTAGGGGGGAGGAAATTTAATTTTACTATATGGTTTGAACTTATATAAATAAAATTTATTTATAATTTTATAAATTTATTATATGTTTTAATAACAATTTTATTATATATATAATAATGATAATAATAATAATAAAACAAAAATAAAACTAATAATAAATTTAAAATAAATAAATAAATTTAATTCATAAAATCAAACTATATA
>JZKD02S1985066.1:294777-311257 GCA_000966675.3 Picea glauca
ACTGAAAGAAGCAATGGTGGGGGTCCAAGTGGAATAGGTGGGTGGCCACCAATATCCACCTGGATCAGTAAAAAATCCTATTTAAGCATTGCAAACATCAAATAGTTCCATAGTTCATATTTCCAGAGGGCATAGTTTCACAGGTCATAGTTCCACAGGTCATAGTTCTACATGGCATAGTTCTAGAGGTCATAGTTCCAGAGGGCATAGTTCCACAAGTCATAGTTCCATAGGTGACAGTTTTAGAGGTCAAAGTTCCAGAGGGAATAGTTACAGAGGTCATAGTTCTAGAGGTCAGAGTTTCAGAAGTCAAAGTTCCAGAGGGCATAGTTCCACAAGTCATAGTTCCAGAGGGCGTAGTTCCACAGGTCATAGTTCCACGGGTCATAGTTCTACAGGGTGTAGTTATAGAGGTCATAGTTCCAGAGGGCGTAGTTCCACAAGTCACAATTCCATAGGTCATAGTTCCAGAGGTCATAGTTCCAGAGGGCGTAGTTCCACAGGTCAAAGTTCCATAGGGCATAGTTCCACAAGTCATAGTTCCACATGTCACAGTTCCACAAGTCATAGTTCTACAGGGAATAGTTCTAGAGGTCATATTTCCATAGGTTATAGTTCTAGAGGGTGTATTTACTCAAGTCATAGTTCCATAGGTCATAATTCCAAAGGTCATAGTTCTAGAGGGTGTAGTTCCAAAGGGCATAGTTCCACAAGTCGTAGTTCCAGAGGTCATAGTTCCAGAGGGTGTAGTTCTAGAGGTCATAGTTCTAGAGGGCGTAGTTCCAGAGGGTGTAGTTCCATAGGTCATAGTTCTAGAGGGCGTAGTTGCATAGGTCATAGTTCTAGAGGGCATAGTTCCACAGGTCATAGTTCCACAGGTCATAGTTCCACAGGTCATAGTTCTACAAGGTGTAGTTCTAGAGGTCATAGTTCTAGAGGGCGTAGTTCCACAGGTCATAGTTCCACAGGTCTTATTTCCACAGGTCGTATTTCCAGAGGGCGTAGTTCCACATGTCATAGTTCTACAGGGCATAGTTCTAGAGGTCATAGTTCCAGAGGTCATGGTTCCAGAGGGCGTTGTTCCACAAGTCACAGTTCCACAGGTCATAGTTCCATATGTCACAGTTCCAGAGGGCGTAGTTCCAAAAGTCATAGTTCTAGAGGTCATAGTTCCAGAGGGCGTAGTTCTAGAGAAACATCTAGAAGTTTTCGAAACGAAAACGTCTAGAAACGTGATCCCCCCAGAAATGTATGGAAGTTTCCTTTGGGATCAATGAGACTCCCCCCCCACTCCTAACACTCTTAATCATAGCCACCATTTTTCAACCCATATGCTTACATAAATAACTACCCAGAAGCATCATATTATTTTTTCTATTTTTTTGGTTGGTTGAAATGCTTCCTATGGACACCAACAAGCAAGAACTATTTGTTTTGAGTTATTACGATGTGGTAGAAGTGTTTCACAAGCTATGAAAACACCCATTTGGATTAAAGAAGGGTATGTATTTCACCAAAGTCACCTAGGACTTGCACCTGGCCATCAATAATAAATGGTCCCTTTGCAGAGGCATGCTAGCTCATAAGGAAAAACATGTTATTTGGGGGAATCAAACCCTGGTGGAGGCGATGAAAACGCACTTCTTTCACTGACCAGGAAAGCCCCCATTTACAAGCATCATATTTTTTACTGTACTGTATTTGCATTCTACTAAAATTATAAACATGTTGTTCAACCACAAGTTGTTGGGAGTTGAATTGCAATCACCCTTCTCTACCCTCAATAGTTTAGCTTATAGGTTTCAAGTCAGCTCATAGGTTCGATAACCCGGATGAAGCATGCATGCTTTTTATCCATTTGGCAACATGTCACGTCCTGTTGCAGGATTCCATATTATGTTAGTTTTCTTATTTGACATAATGGGTTGTTTTAATTGTAGCTTATACCTTTCAATCTTTCTAGACCTATTCTTCAGTGGTTCGGAATGCTTATCTAAAGTCTATCCTAGAGTAGCCAAATTTTGAATCCATCTGTAAGTGGTTTGAGAGAGTGATCTATAAGCAGTTTGAGAGAAATCCATACAACTTGGAATAGACAACGAAATGGAAAGAAAAAAAAAAGAGTTAACTGTTTTTTTTGGCAAAAACTTGTCAAGAACTTGACATACTAAAAATACATATAAACCATTAAAAAATTGGTAGAAAAACTAGGAGACAATGCCATCCCATGACAAATCCATCATCTAGACATCAAAATAGACATATGCTTGTGTGAATAGGTAAATTGATACTGTAAGAATCATATTTACATGATATTTTATGAGGCGAGGCCACATGGTCATAATCCACAAATTTGATAGAAGATAGTTTGTAATTACACAATACATTTCTTTTTTTCCTTTGAATATGTTTATTGCTGTTGTTTTTTCACATACATAGTTTGAAATTCTACCTCTAGAACTATGACCTCTGGAACTATGATCTATGGAACTCTGACCGTGGGAACTATTACCTATGGAACTATGACCTCTGGAATTGTGACACCATGAACTATGACCTGTGAAACTATGATCTCTGGAAATACACCCTTTGAAACTTTGAACTATGGAACTATGGCCTGTGGAATGACCCAAGGAACTATGACCTCTGAAACTATCATTTGTGGAACTATGACCATAGGAACTATGACATTTGGAACTATGACTCCTAGAAATACGCCCTCTAGAACTTTGACCTATGGAACTATGACCCATGGAACTATGACTCGTGGAACTATGACCTCTGGAAATTTGACCTCTATAACTATGACCCTAAGAACTATGACATGTGGGACTTTGACCTCTAGAACTATGAATTCAAAAAATTTGACCTCTAGAACTGTGACCTTGGTAACTGTGACCTCAAGAACTATGACCTTAGCAACTATGACTTGTGGAACTATGACCTGGGAAACTATGACCTCTAGAACTATGACCTCTAGAACTACTCTCTCTGGAAGTTTCACCTCTAGAACTATGACCTCTGGAACTATGCTCTCTGGAAATTTGACCTCTGGAACTATGACCTTCGAAATGAACTCTAGAACTATGACCTCTGGAACTGTGACCCTAAGAACTATGACCTCTGCAATTATGGCCTATGTAACTTTGACCTCTGGAACTATTACCTCTCGATCTATGACCTGTGGAACTACTACCTCTGGAACTGTGACCTCATGAACTATGACCCATGGAATTATGGCCTTTGGAACTACGCCCTTTGAAAATTTGAATTCTGAAACTAGGATCTATGGAATTACCTCTCGAACTATGACCTCTGGAACTGTGACCCAGGAACTCTGACCCATGGAACTATGACATGCATAACTTTGAACTCTGGAACTATGACCTTGGGAACTATGACCTCAAGAAATTTTACTTGTGGAACTATGACCTCTCAAACTATGACCCCAGGAACTATGACCTCTAGAAATTTGACCTCTGGAACCATGACATGTGGAACTATGACCTGTGGTACTTTGACCCCATGAACTATGACCTATGGAACTTTGACCTATGAAAATATGACTTCTAGAACCATGACTCGATGAACTATGACCTGGGGTACATTATTATTCATTATAATGAGATAGGAGAAAGATTAAGTGTAAATTATAAATGATAATTAAAATATAAAGAATAATTTTAGTAAGGGCTTAGGGGCTAGGTGTAATTAATTTACACATCATTTATATTTTTTAAAAGTTCTTATGTACTATCACAAAAGTGATGTTACTGAATCTTAATGACACTTAATTGTTGAATGTTTAAGAGACTCATCTTTTTTTTTTTAAATCTCCATCCAACATAAACATTTTGAAAGCAATTATATGACTTACATCACAATTATGACACTTTAAATCATATGTCCAATAAAATAAAATTGTAAAAGATATAATTCCTATATCAAGTTAAACATTGTTTAAGAAACATTTCTAAAAAATTCTCTAAATAGATGTTTGCAAATGTGAAAACTTGCCGATAAACATAAGTGATTTTAATAGAGAAATGAATGTTCACCTTCAAATGTCACTTGTACACATAAGAAAAATCATCACTTTTAAACCCCGAAATGTAGTTGTGGTTGCTCCTGTGAGTTCAAGAAGTATGCTTGTTAGTAACTAAGGGAATTTCCACCTTAAGATTATATATATATATATATATATATATATATATATATATCACATGTTTTAATATAGGCTACATTACATCTAGTGATAGATTTTCTACACTCCCATATAAGAATGGTTACTTCATGCTCAAATGAACATTGTAAGCATGAATGAGAAAGCATGTGAACTTAATCCATTTGTGAATCAACTTCTCAAACCTCCTTAAAACATGGATTTTCTCCAAACACTTCCTCAATTACAAATTCCATGGTGTTAGGTAGAAAGCATTCCACTTATCTTAACCAATAGAATAAATGCATTTTCTCCATCTTCCCCTAAATACTTACAAAAGAATGTTGACATATAGTTGTCAAGAGGAAAAAACCTCTTTGCAAGAAAGTATTATACAAAAGCCCAAACATAGAGTATTAAGAGGAGTTTATTAGTGCAAAGAAAAGGGAATATTCCAAAGAGGATCCATAAAGTATGATGACACTTAGGGAGTGGACAATGTTAGTATTGGATTTAAGGATCATTCTCTCACATCAAGATATAGACTTGCTCCTTAAAATCAACTTTTATATATTAACAAAGTTAAACTAATATACATAATGCTTTGTAAACCACCTCTATCGATTTCAACCCAAACCTAAACAAAGAGATGAAAGAGACATTGCCAATTCCTATTAAGTCTTAAAGGTTATTAATAAAAAAAAAGGAATGTGCCAAAGATGATCCATAAAGTATGATGACACTTTAAGGAGTGACGATGTTAGTATTAGAGTGACAATGTTAGTATTGTATTAAAGGATGATTCTCTCACATCAAGATATAGAATTGATCTTTAAAATCAACTTTTAAATATTAGCAAAGTTAAAATATGTACATAAGGCTTTGTAAATTACCTCTATCAATTTGTAGACCACTTCCGGATGTTTTTTGGGGAGTCGCGTTTCCATACCTTCCCGTTTCTGAAACTTCTAGACGTTTCCTTTGGAACTACGCCCTCTGGAACTATGACCTCTAGAACTATTCCCTATAGAATTATGTCCTATGGAACTATGAACTGTGGAACTATGCTCTCTGGAAATATGACTTGTGGAACTACACCCTCTAGAACTATGACCTGTGGAACTATGCTTTCTGGAACTAGGACCTCTGGAACTATGCCCTGTAGAACTATGACTTGTGGAACTATGACTTGTGGAACTATGACTAGTGGAACTATGCCCTATGGAACTATGACCTATGGAACTATGCCCTTTGGAACTATGACCTTTGGAACTATGACCTGTGGAACTACGCCCTCTAGAACTATGACCTATGGAACTACATCCTCTAGAACTATGCCCTCTCAAACTATGACCTCTGGAACTACGCCTTGTAGAACTATGACCTATGGAACTATGAATCGTGGAGCTACGCCCTCTGGAACTATGACCTGTGGAACTACACCCTCTGAAACTGTGACCTGTGGAACTACGCCCTCTGGAACTATGACCTGTGGAACTACGCCCTCTGGAACTATGACCTGTGGAACTATGCCCTCTGGAAATGTGACCTATGGAACTACGCCCTCTAGAACTATGACCTATGGAATTGTGACTTGTGGAACTATGCCCTTTGGAACTATGACCTCTGGAACTATGACCTATAAAAACATGCCCTGTAGAAATATGAACTGTGGAACTATGACCTGTGGAACTACACCCTCTGTAACTATGACCTGTGGAACTATGCCCTCTGTAACTATGACCTGTGGAACTATGCCCTCTGGAACAACGCTCTCTAGAACTATGACCTGTGGAACTATGCCCTCTGGAAATATGACCTCTGGGACTATGACCTGTGGAATAGTGACTTGTGGAAGTACGCCCTCTGGAACTATGACCTCTAGAACTACGCATTGTAGAACTATGACTTGTGGAACTATGACCTATGGAACTATGACTTGTGGAACTATGCCCTCTGGAACTATGACCTGTGGAACTACACCCTCTAGAACTATGACCTGTGGAACTACGCCCTCTAGAACTACACCCTTTAGAACTATGACCTCTGGAACTATGACCTATGGAACAATGACTTGTGGAATTATGCCCTCTGGAACTATGACCTCTAGAACTACGCCTTGTAGAACTATGACCTGTGGAACTGTGACCTATGGAACTATGACTTGTGGAACTATGCCCTCTGGAACTATGACCTGTGGAACTTTGACCTGTGGAACTACGCCCTCTAGAGCTATGACCTGTGGAATTGTGAATTGTGGAACTACGCCCTCTGGAACTATGACCTCTGGAACTATGACCTCTAGAACTACGCCCTGTAGAACTATGACCTATGGAACTACACCCTCTTGAACTATGAATTGTGGAACTATACCCTCTGGAACTATGACCTATGGAACTATGACCTCTAGAACTATGACCTCTGGAACTATGCCCTTTAGAGCTGTGACCTCTGGAACTATGACCTATGGAACTGTGACTTGTGGAACTACGCTCTGTGGAAATATGACCTCTGGAACTATGACCTCTAGAACTATGCCCTATAGAACTATGACCTGTGGAACTGTGACCTGTGGAACTATGCCCTCTGGAAATATGACCTGTGGAACTACGCCCTCTGGAACTATGACCTGTGGAACTACACCCTCTGGAACTATGACCTCTGGAACTACGCCCTGTAGAACTATGACCTGTGGAACTACGACCTCTAGAACTATGACCTGTGGAACTATTCCCTCTAGAAATATGACCTCTGGAACTACACCTGATCCAGATGGATATCGGTGGCCACCCACCTTTTCCAACTGGCTCAAAACAATTTTTTGACAATTTTGGCAATTTACTATTTTTAGTAGTTTTAACTTCCGGGGCCATTTTGAGGGCCTAAATGAAGGTTTTTCAGTATTGATATCCTAAATGATAACCAAAGGAATTATTGATCCCCCAAAATGAATCTCCTCCAGAATACCTTTCCAATGGGCTATCACACGCCTAAAACGAAGATTGTATGCAAACGTTACGACCACGGGAAGTTGATGTACTAACTTACCCAAACGGGGCCCACGTGACTTTTGGCGCTTCATCTCCTAGGGTTAGGTTTTTTGATGTATAGGGTTTTTGGAATTCTTGTTTATGGTAAAAAGGCCTTCAGAGCCTCATTGTAATCTTCTTCTTGCGAATGCGTGCAACCGTCACATCTCTTCTCAGAGATAAGTCACCACCATTCCAGCAAGCTTGTTTCTGCTGCATTTTACAATTTCACCTTATTTTGTTATTGAATAGAAAACCAGTTTTACTGTATCTCTGTTATTTTTTTTTGTGGGTTGGGGTCGCCCCTTCTTGGCTTTTGTTGTGAGGGGTTGCCAGGCCCAAATTATGTCTTTTGTTTGATCTTCTACTCGATTTTGATGGCATATTGGTAGGCCGCGCCCAAGGATGAGATGTCCAAAAATTCCATTTCAGTCTGGATGTATCTATGTAGAGCAATGCGATACTTGAGCACCAGATGTCTCTACAAATCTTTTGATACCTAGAATGGTGCACAAGGTATGGAAGATATTTGTGAAATATGGCACTGCTTGGTCTCTTTCTTGCCGCAGTGTGGTCCATTTGGTACACAGGTCGTTGTAACTTTCGACAGAGTAGTATTGTTCCTTAATAGCATCCCTGAAGGATTCCCATGTGGCCGTGACTGGAAATAATGAGGTTTCCTTTGTTTTATTTTCTCACAAAAGGTTTCCCACCAATCTTTGACATGGGGAATGACTTTGAGGAGCGCAAAAGTAATATTTTCTCTATTCGAAAAGTTATGGACAAAAAAATACCCTTCTAATAGATTCAACCACTTGTCTACAACATCTGCATCTATATGAACTTCAAATATAGGAATATCAAAGTTTATTTATACCTTGAAGTGGGCGATGCCTCCATTTGAAGAAGATGCGTCGCCTGTTCATAGTCGCCGAAGGATTTGCGCGAAACTATCCATCATCTCGTTCCTCTGTTGCATGAGGGATTCCTCAATCAACAATTTGAAAGGATCTCTTGTCTCGTCATATTTCTTTTCTCCTGCCATGAGAGGTCGCTTGGGCGTGCGAGAGCTTCTGTCCTCAAGAGAAACAAGCTCGAGAGCCAACTCTTTGTACTCCGACCTCATTGGGGACATGCATTAAGACGACAAGAAGCAGAATGCTTTGATACCACTGATCTATATTTTATGAGTATAATGAAATGAATACAGATTATTAATAGGTTCTTAACACAAAATAACAGATATATAGTAAAATTGGTTTTCTATTCAATAACAAAATGAGATGAAACTGTAAAATGCAATGAAAACAAGCTTGCTGGAATGGTGGCGGCTTATCTCTGAGAAGAGATGTGACAGTTGCGTGCATTCACAAGAAGAAGATTACAATGAGGTTCTGAAGGCATTTTTACCATAAACAATAATTCCAAAAACCCTAGACATCCAAAAACCTAACCCTAGGAGATGAAGCGCCAAAAGTCATGTGGCCCCTGTTTGGGTAAGTTAGTACATCAACTTCCCGGGGTCGTAACTTTTGCATACAATCTTCGTTTTAGGTGTGTGATAGCCCGTTGGAAAGGTGTTGTTGAGGATATTCATTTTGGGGGATCAATATTTCCTTAAGCTATAATTTTGGATCTCTATCCCTAATAACCTTCATTTAGGCCCTCAAAATGGCCCTGGAAGTTAAAACTGCTAAAAATAGTAAATTGCCAAAATTGTTAGAAAACTGTTTTGATCTTGTTGGAAAAGGTGGGTGGCCACCGATATCCATATGGATCAACTCCCTCTGGAACTATGACCTGTGGAACTATGCCCTCTGGAATTATGACCTGTGGAACTAGGCCCTCTGGAAATATGACCTGTGGAACTACGCCCTTTGGAAATATGGCATGTGGAACTACGCCCTCTGGAACTATGACCTCTGGAACTACGCCCTATAGAAATATGACCTATGGAACTATGACATGTGGAACTATGCCCTCTGGAACTATGATCTGTGGAATTACGACCTCTGGAACTATGACATGTGGAACTATGCCCTCTAGAACTATGCCCTCTGGAACTATGACCTCTGGAACTACACCCTCTGGAACTATGACCTCTGGAACTACGACCTCTGGAACTATTACCCATGGAACTTTGACCCCCAGAACTATGACTCGTGAAACTATGACCTTTGGAACTATGACCCTAGGAACCATGAACCGTGGAACTATGACCTCTAGAACTATGAAATTTGGAACTATGAGCCTAAGAACGATGACTCATGGAACTATGACCTATGGAACTACGCCCTATGGAACTATGAATTTTGGAACTGTGACCCCAATAACTATGACTCTTGAAACTATAACCTCTAGAACTATGACCTCTTGAATTATGCCCTCTTGAACTATGAACTATGGAATTATTCCATTTGGAACTATGAACTCTAGAACTATGACCTATGGAATGACCCAAAGAAATATGAATTGTGGAACTATGACCTCTAGAAATGTGACCCCAAAAACTATGACCTATGGAGCTATGACTTGTGGAACCGTGACCCATGGAACTATGACCTCTTGAACTACACCCTTTGGAACTTTGAACTCTAGAACTATGACCTGTGGAATAACCTCTATAACTGTGACCCATGGAACTATGACATCTGAAAATATGACCTCTGAAACTGTGACCCATGGAACTATGACATTTGGAACTATGACCCTAGGAACTATGACCTCTGGAACTATGACCCCAGTAACTATGACCTGTGGAGCTATGACCTCTACAACTATGATTTGTAGAACTATGACCTGTGGAACTATGACCTATGGAACTGTGAACCCATAAACTATGACTTATGGAACTATGACCCCTGGAATTGTGACCCTAGGAACTACAACCCATTGAATTATGACCTCTGGAACTGTGACCCCATGAAATATGACCTCTGGAACTATGACCTCTAGAACTACTACCTCTGGAACTATGCCTTCTGAAACTATGACCTTTGGAATTGTGACCCCAAGAACCATGACTCATGGAAATATGACCTCTGAAACTACGACATTTGGAACTACACCCTTTGGAACTACGCCCTATGGATCTTTGACCTTTGGAATTATGACCCGTGGAATGAACCCAAGAACTATAACCTATAGAACTATTACCTTTGGAGCTATGAACCAAAGAACTATGACTTGTGGAACTATGACCCTAGGAGCTATGAGTTGTGGAGCTATGACCTCTAGAACTATGACCCTAGGAACTATGACTCATCGAACTATGACCTTTGAAAATGTGACCCTAGGAACTATGACCCATTGAGATATGACCTGTGGAACTTTGACCTCTGGCCCATGGAACTATGACCTATGAAACTATGAACCGTGGAACTGTGACCCGTGGAACTATGACCTCTAGAACTACGTCCTTTGGAACTTTGAAATCTGGAACTATGACCTGTGGAATGACCCTAGGAACTATGACCTGTGGAACTATGACCCCTGTGGAATTCACTCATAAGTTTGAATTACAACATTGCATGTCATCATCTTGAAAATGCTTAAACCAATACAAGAAATGCATTAGAGAGTGTTCCCAAAACTTGTGTTGCCGGTGAATTGGTGGGGCATCGAATTTAAGCCTATGTTCCTACACTTGCCTATGTTCTTCATCCTACATCGACTTAATGTCAAGATTTGATATCAATATATACCACTAATATAAAATTCAAATTCCAATTCATATTAAAATGATTACATCTTTTTACTCAATGTAAATAATAATATAGAACTTTCAAAATGTGTTACATAGTTAATACATCAAATATTTAAAATATTTTTTAATTATTTTAGAATTTAGAAACACTACATGTTAAATAATTTTATATGTTAAAATTCTTTAACAATTTTTTTTTTTTAAACATTTAATTAACATAATTTATATATATGAAAATATAAATATAAATATTAAAATATATATAACATAAAATAAATTCAATAAATTTAGTTTTTAATATGAAAATATAAATAATAATAAGAAAAATAAAAGATCATGTTTTAATAAAATAAATAAATTTTTATTATAACAAAATCAAGTTAAGATATATATTCAATTTACTAAATTAAGTAATTTTTAACTAGAACCCAATTTCAATAAAGATCTAAATATAATAAAAGTATAGACTTTATCTAGTAAATTAAAAAATATAGAAGAATAATTTCTTCACCAAATTCCAAATATGCCTAGTAAGTAATGGGAAACATATTGTCTTAATGTAATTTTTGTCATCATAACAATCTATGTGTTTGACCTCTTTTCCATTTTCCATTCAATCCATATCCACAACACTAGAAATTTTCTTCCTAGAAATACATTAGTGTTGTTATTCACTCACCCCATTCCTTTGGATTCACCCAATTTCTTTGATTGCCTCTTTAAGCTCTACCACAATCTCACTTACTGTTGGCCTAAAATACGAATCTAGTTGAACACATATAATTGTTAGATTAAGAATATGAGTAATGCATTTCATCTCTTAATTTACACAGAGCCTTTTATCTATGATTTATTTTGCCCATATTTTATTCATTACCCATGTAATATCTTACCTATATAAAAATGCCAATAACAATGATGATCATTAGTCTAAGATGGACTACAAAATACAAAATTACTTTTATATGTTTGTGTCACTGTCATTGCATAGAATGTTTTGGATGATATACGATCAAATTCCTGACCCATCTAACAAGGATTCATTCTTCTCCACCTAGTTTTTCATTTATGGCTTGTTTACCACTTATAATCTCCAACTAAACCACTCCAAAAATATACACATCACTCTTGTTCGTCAACATTTGAGTGCTAAGATAAGTCTGAAAACATCCAAAATTCATCTGCTCTTAATAATTGATAGAGTTACTCAGTATGAAGAATAGAAAAATATTGCTAGATATATGTGGTTTATGTTGGATCTACTAATATTCCATTCAAATTGTTGTTTAGAAGAATGTTGGCAGTCTTGACATCTCTGTGAATTATTTTTGGAGTGTAACATATGTGCAATTCATTCTCAATCGGTGACATGTGGGATGGGATCGCACCCGTCCTAAGCCACACCAACCCTTAACATGGCTAGAGTTTTTGTCCCCGTATGTTTCGAATTGGTGACTTTAACATCACAGAGTGCCTTAACAACACAGTCTATTATCATTGTATTATCATTTTTATATTTGACTAATTATACACATCTCATATTTGATTTTAATGATTTTTTATTATATACCTTAATTTAAGGTTTTTTCATTATAAATTTGATTAATGTATATTCAATTTTAATTTTTCTATTAAATATTTTAATTTTATTAATAATATTTTTATTATAAAAAAGTAAATAAATAAAAATTCATTGTTGTTTTGATAATAATAAATAACTACTTACATTTAAAAAAACCTTTAATACTTACAAAGCTCAAAACAAATAATAATAAAAAAAATCTCATATACATTGAAATAATGTATAATTGTTTTTTATTTGAAATATGCCTATGTAAAATAAAAAAATAATATATATGCATATATTATGCATATGTAAAATAAAAAAATAATGTATAATGTACATGTATAAACAAATTATCATGTTTATATTTTTATCATGAAAAAGATTAAATAAAAAATAAAAACAAAACAATTTAATATTAAAATTTTAATTTGCATAAGACATATTAATTGAATCACCTTTTAATTTACATAAAACACATAAATTTAATTGTATTTTTATTTACAAAACATATTAAATAGTACAATTTGATACAAATCTTTGTTGGAGTAGTATCATACAATTTATTTCTCCATAACAAATCTCTTTATTCCATATGGATGTTATATTATACTTTTTAAACAAACTCACTTTCTATTTGAAACCCTTGCTGCTTCAAGTTCATATAAACAAGTCATTTATATACTTGAAACTTTTGATTCTTCCAAGTATAACGTTTATCCATACCAATTCTTTTATTCCATATGGATGTTATATTATACTTTTTAAACAAACTCACTTTCTATTTGAAACCCTTGCTGCTTCAAGTTCATATAAACAAGTCATTTATATACTTGAAACTTTTGATTCTTCCAAGTATAACGTTTATCCATACCAATTCTTTTAACATAATTTATCAAAAGATGGAACCTTTTACTTGAAATGATAGAAAGGTTTAATTTTTTTTCTAAGGGTTTAACCATTAGGAAAAGAGTTACAACACTTCATAATAGATAATGAAAACAAAAATATATATCTGAGTTTTAATATGTATGGAAATCCAAATATGGTAATTTGAAACTTATAATATTAATCTTAGTTATCACATTGAAGTAACGATCTTTTTCAACTAAAATGTGGTCACATACCTTTGCTTAGGTTCATTCATATTTGATATTTATATTTTAGGACAATAACAATAAGAAAGGATCTTCATCCAGGGGAGGTTGCATAACTTTCAAGCTCACTATTATTTGATAGTGAAGTTTTGGGAAACAACAACTAACTATTTTAACCAAAACAAAATTACATAACTTTGAGACTTATCATTTTTTATTTAATATTTAAAATATAAGATAACAATAATATACCCTAAATATTTATTAAAATTATAAAATAACAATAATATACCTTATATACTAGATATAAATATTTTTCATCAGTAGTTATGATCCCTGATTCAAGACCTTTATCTTCCATAAGGCCCAGGGCAAGTGCTCACAATAAACTATTTAATAATGTTTTTTTAAAATCATTTTGAATTATAACTTATATAAGAGAACTACTAATCCAATACAAACGATATCACCTCTTTATCTTCGATAAGGCCCAACTTAGGTGCTCATAATAAATTATTTAATAATGTTTTTTAAAACCATTTTGAATTATAATTTATATCATAGAACTGCTAATCCAATACAAAAGATATACAACATCAAAGTTGTATAGATAAAAGGAATGACCATGAAAAATGACATAAAATCAAGAACACCATCTTTTTACGGGATTCATTTCCTTCCCAATTTCATCGGCTCATTGCTATATTAGCCTGATAATCACAATCAAAATCTAAACACAAGTACTCACAAAACACCACCAACTGCTAACTCACTATTTTACCATAAAATATTCAACCAAGTTGTTTTCACGGAAGTCTGGCCTCTTAAGGCACAAGAAAAGTGATAATCATAATCAACGACAAACATAAAAACAAAGAGGACGTGCATAGAAGTTCAACATTTCTTGACCGACGCTCAGTTTATCTCAACAACTTCTTGCCCAAACCTTGAAAAACACAACAATAATATTGAACACACTATTATGAACCATAAAACCAGTTGTTTTGATATTGCGAAGTGTACGTTTATGCATGTAGAATTACACTAGCTATGCCAGAGGACCCTAAATGGATTATATCAACAAAACATGAGTAAAATAATTCACCTGACTGCGTAGAAGCAGCCAGGATAACCTGGGCAACCATTAATAGAAGCTCAAGCATTTTAGAAGAAGCTTGTAGAAAAATCAACTCTTCAAATAACAAACAAACTATACAATAAAATGAACATATATTTCATTTTTTTTTGGATATATACAGAACATTGGAGTTACAGATTGGGTGAGAGGGGATATTAATATTATTGGGCTAACCTCTATGACCATTGCAACACCCTGGAAATCTTAAAACCTCTCTGCCTTCATGATCGTTTGATAATACTTGTTGAATGCAAATGAGGCAAGGGCGAACAATTTTTTGGGCACATAGCAAGACCCACTATGTTGTATTGGGCCACAATCTGTATAGCGTATTGGGACACAATCTGTATGGCCAGGCCCATAGGCCGAGTCCACAGCTGCTTGCAAACTAATGGAGTCAGTGCAGTATCTTGCAACGCACCATGTGTTATCTTCTTCTTTACTCTGACCTGGACATATGTTAAATTTAGTCCATGGAAATGAGTCCCACTAGAGTTGAAAATGCCCAAATTTAAATTTAGCCGAAGCGACCCCAGTTAAATTTTGTACATGGAAACGAATCCTGATAGAGTTGAAAATGCCCAAATTCATTGAAGTGATCAAAAGCAAAAACCCCATAATATTATGAGTGATTATTATATATATATATATATATATATATATATATATATATATATAAAAGAGTACTTTATTATTATTTAAATGTCCCTAATAACAACATAAATGATTTCCAAATAACCTATTTTTCTTTATAATATTTTATTTTATCATTTTAATGATGCAGCGCACCTATCCTCCTTCGTGGAGTATTCCTTCATCCACGGACACCACCTGTTCTTTACGTGTCACTCACGATTTGCAGCGACTATCCATTCTCCCATTACCTGCGAGGTGGTTCAAGTGGAAGTTGTATTGGAACGACATGTAACCGGCCATTATTACACTGAAGATGAACGGTTTGTTGTTTTAAATGTATAATAATTTAACTGGGGTTTCTTTCTTTATAACTGGAGATGCGATTGAATCTGCCAAGATTAAGAGCGAAGAAATGATACATTATCAGGGAAGCACCCTCGCCCTCATCATGCCGCTCCGATGAGATGAACCAGCAGAACTGTTGTCGCTCGAGAAATACAAGTAGCTGCAGGAGGAATGTTGCCATGAACAGATTTTGATAAATGAACAAAAGGAAAAATGCTCTCCAGAGGTGAGGATACGGCGGAACATTTCAAAATTTCAAAATTTATATTAAAATGAGTTTACAACTACATAGTTTGTGCTAAACTGTTAAATTTTATGATACAAAAGTTCGAGATTTAATTTTGTGGACTGGTACGGAGTGCCATTTTGTTGCTAAGGACTCAGGCTGTTGATTGGTGATGAGTGAATATCAAAATCATGACTACATTACCTAAAATGCAGCGTTGAAGCACTCTCATTCCATACCCTCGTTTTTTTCTACCATCCATAATATTATCCAATATTATCGACATTGAGAATCCTATATTTCTACCATCCATAATATTATCCACATTGAGAATCCTATAGAACCCTAAATCGAATTCGTTTTCTTGAAAAAAACAAAAAAAAAAGATACACAACCTCTACTTGTGAGTTGATATTTACTCACAATTTCCATGTTAAGGATCACATAGCTATTCTCTTCTTTTGGGATGATCAAGCTTTTGATTTGATTCAGATCTCTTAGCCTATTCATTAACTTCATTAAGCAAGACGAGATGAAATAAAACCAATATTTACATGCTTGTATCTGCATGGAAGGA
>JZKD02S1985066.1:334393-373396 GCA_000966675.3 Picea glauca
ACACACACACATATATATATATATATATATATATATATATATGTAAGAGAGAAGGAGGACCTCCGCCTCTCCTCAATACTGATGAATCTCGTGCTCCATGAGTTAGACACTTTTTCCCTGTCCGTGTGTGAAAAGAGAAGGCTGAAGTATGATCATTATGCTGATGATTGTACTTTGGCATTCGGGCGAATTTAGATTGTGTGGCACGGGATACACTTTCCCAATTTTGATCTTACTCAATCTAAACTTTTACTATGATATCAATGATCCCTTACTCATAATATCCTTGCCATTCCTGCTAGTAGTAGTTGCGTAGCTTTGCAGTTTGGGAACTCAACATACATATTGGGATATCACTATCTAAGGCATGCATATAATTCTATTAAAGTAGTTAGGGTAATTTAATAATAACTACATGGTTGAGATCCAACCTCTTTAACGATGACCCTTTTTCCAACAATCACCTAATGGATCAAACTTGAATAGGTAATGTGAATAATAACCTTAGATCAAGTCCTTGTGTACTCAAGGTTCAAGGGATATATCATCTTCACATGTGTTGATTATTTAGGATTTGTCATTTAGGACAACTTTGTCTTTTAGATATAGAAGCAACGTATGATTACTTTTTAAAGGATGAGTAGTGCACTTACTTTAATAGACGCGTACCATGCGGGCAAGCATGTTGTTTGTTGAGTTATGTTTAGTTCACCCTAGATAACATTTAGGTCCTTGATAACCTTACAATAGTTTACCTTCATGCCTAGACCTCTTACTAATCCTTAGGGCTTCTTGGATGCCATCAAATCATTTTTGGATTGCGAATCTGTGAGCGTTGTATTCATGCATCTTGACGATGCGATGCTTGGGGGGGCATAGGCGTAGTCTTCCTATCAGTTATGTTGTCCCTTAGAATGTCATATTTATCCCAAGACCCTTGTCCAGTTAGGTTATGCTACACCAGGGTCATTGACAAGTCTATCGCTTGAGCACGACATGATTCCTGATGAAGGAATCATGGCACGCCCTATTGGATAGCTGCGAACGAGAACTTGGATGGAGCGGTGCATTCTGTCTGAGTGTTGTCAAGCGTTGTCAGTTGGTTATAGTGTTGGGATGAATGCCTTCAAGCATTAGGTTTGCGTGCCTAGAGGCTCTAGTCCTTGTTTTCTAGGTCGTTGCATCGGGATGGGGATGTTGTCCCTTAGCTTGTAGGCGTGGTTGTGTTGTGTCAGTGGGTAGATGTTCCTCCTTATTGTTCTATGCATGTTTCACCCTGTTTCCCTTCTGCCTGTGTGTGGATTCTTAATTGTAGTTGCATGTTCTACGGGTGTGGTGCTCCCCATCAGCTGTGTTGTCTAGTCGTAGTCATTGTTGTTCTCCCGTTTCAATGTTTTTTTTTTTTGCACTTCTGCCTTGCTGGTAGTCGTAACGATTGGGGCCTTTACATATGGTATCAGAGCGGGTTCAGCCCTACGACTATGGATCACCAGGATTTCCACTACAGTAAACCCATGAGTATTAACCCTTGCATTAAGTAAAAACCTTAATGTGTCCTCATGGAGATCGCATTTAGAGGGCACTCCTGAGGGTCCACAACACGCAATAGCTAGTACCGTTAGCATCCTCCGAGATCTCGAGAGAGATGATTTCTAGCATCCACGAGTGTCATGGACAGTGGTGTCATCGAATCAGAGTTGTAGAGCAAGGCGTGTGCTTCACACTTTGTGTTTACGACCTCCAACATGAAGGTCCACATGGTGGTCTGTAATGTCCCCATTTTGGGACATTATAACTTTATAGAGTGTCATGCCTACCAGAGTAGCTAGATAGGGGTGACAGAGAGTTCAAGAGATATTGAGGGGTTTTATTGGGCCCGACTTGTATCATTCATCATTAGGATCCATTCTGCACAGCTTGGTTTTGGTTTCATTGCATTCCGACGATTTCCGTAATTTTGAGTTATTATGGGTCATATCTTAATTAATTTCATTAAGAAGGTCATAATGGGCATATTACTTGGAGAAACCTCTTAGTGTAATATCTCATCGAAATCGAGAGGAAGAGAACTACATGATAAGATGATGAGAAGTGACTTTTAGTTGCCAGAGAAGCCATAAGGATGGATAAATCACTTTTTAGAGGTAAACAGATTAATTAATTAATTAATTAAGTGATTTAATCAAGGAATAATAAAATAAAGTAAAATTCACTTGGAGGGAAAAGGTTAACAATGAATTAGGGTTTTGGAAATATATAAGAGAAGAGTCAGCGACCTAATTCATCATTATGCAGATTATGACTTGTCATTGAGGAGAAGAGGCACATCTTAGGAGGGATAGTTCAGTGGATTCCAGGAGGAAGACACCAGTGGCTGATTTTAGTGTTGAGAGACACACCCTAGTCACCGGGAAGATCATTCAGGTCTTCCATCATTCTTTAGCATCAATTACACAGTGTTGAGCAGTAAGGGCGCATTCATCTAGAGTGAGGGCGCAACTTTTGAGAGGGTTTTTGGTCGACTTATCCCATCCATGGAGAATTATGAGATTTCCCTCCTACCCATTTGAGAGGAGGGCAAGGCGCATCTTTTGCCTAATTCCTCATTAGATTCCGATGGAGGAATCAACTGGGATGCATTTTCCAGACTTGGACATGCGGTACTTTTGGCAGGCACATTTGGGGTTCCAGAGCTAGCATCAAACTAGATTCAGGGAAACCCTTCCGACTCATTTCCTAGTAGACCAAGGTGGTCGTTTTGAAACATATCTCATATGATTCCGACGGTGGAATCACTAGGAGGCATTTTTCCAAAAGAAGAGGGGAACATTCCTCCAAGGGTATCCATTCAGGGTCCAGAATCATCAACAGAGGGGTCTGACAGATACCAGTACTGAGGACTAGAGCAGGGCACATCATTTGGGACAATTTCCAGGCCATTCTGAGAAGTATAGCTCCCAGGGAGAACTTTCCAGACTTCTAGCAGTTACCGTCAGAGCTGCCATAGTTCCACTGCATCCATTGATTCTGTAGAGCTCCCATATTCCGGGTATTATATTTTAGTTTCTTAATTGTATTCCGGCTAAGATCTTTTGTCTATTGATCTAGTCGAGTATTGTCAGTTTATTCATCCGCATTCGACCATTTTGTAATCCATAGAGATATCATAATACAAACTTTGCAGTCCTTTGTCGCATTTATTATTTGTATGATCATTTATATGTTGTAAACCATTGATCCTACACACACATTAGTAGCATTTCCTAGACTAGCCAAGTCAGGAACATTAGAGTGGTATCAGAGCTGGTTTTCCTGCCAGCCTAAGGGGAAAATCAGATAAGGATCTATATACATCATTACCAGTGAGTGGATTGATAGGAGCACAAATGGAGCCTACACCCATTAGATGCAGGGAGCATTGCTACAGTTGCAAAGTGCCTTGGATGCCAAATAACAGATGTAGGGGTAAAGGGAAGGTGCACGTTGTTGAGGTGCACTATGACAACGAGGATGAGGAGATGCATGTGAATGCAACCATAGATGCCTATTTGGAGTAGTCCGATAAGGCTAGAGACTCTTTCACATTTGAGGGACAATTGTATGGACAGGATGATAGTGCATATCCTTCATCTTCCCCATCAGGTAATGTTGAGGATTCAACACTTCAACATAGTGGTGACACTTGTGAGGATTCATATGTGTTGGCACTTAGACATGATGAGATTAGGAGGTTGGATGACCTACCGGTGGGTGTAGACATGGCTTCCAGGAAGTCATGTATGGAGAATGATGAGCTTCCTATGATGAGTGAGCCAGATTTTTCATCTTCTCAGTCACCTATGCTAGCCATGACACATGAGGATATCAATGGCATTCCATATATGGTAGATGATCCTTGTGTGGGGATTGTACACAAGGAACATATGGATCTGCAGACCTAGGAGGAGAGGTATGGCTTGGATATAGTTGACCTTACACATACCTATCAGTATGAGGAGAGTGAATCTCCACTCTTGGAGATTCCATTGATGGACCAGGTTGTGGAGACAGACAGCTTGTTGGGACACTTACTCCCAGGATCGATCTACAGTGATGAGGATGCACTCCTTATTATTCAAAATGACCATAGAACGTGTCTAGACACATCTGTATGGGATCCAGGCACAAATGATATTAGTAGGGTGAGTGCACAGAAGGATACAGTTGCCCATACAGGATATGGTGCAATTCAAATAGGGATCACAATTGGTGATGGCATGCAGTGGCATATAGGAGGACTTAGTAGAACAAGGGAAAATGGGCAGTTCAGTGCCTTATATTATGAGGAGTGTGTTGTTGGGGATTCCATTGTTGACACTAGTAGTGAGAGGCATGAGGTAGCACCTCAACGAGATTGTGACCAGGAGTCACAACACTTGGCAGGACAATTGAGTGTCAATGAGGACATGATCATGGTAGCCACTAGATGCATTGATGATACACATGCATTGGTGGCAGGTTATTGTTGGAGGGCCTCGATGGCACAAGAAAGTTCAGATGGGGGACTTGTCATTGATGACTTCCATACACTTAGGGAGAGAGTGATTGTGATGAGGGCTGACTACCAACAATTGTTGAGGGATAGGGATTACCTATTGGAGGTTGGCGAGATGTATCACAGGGCACTGAGGGAGCAGGAGGTTGAGGTGGACCAACTCACTCATGAGTTGGTGAACATACAAATATTCTTGGAAGGCACACAAACAACCCTTCAAGAATCAGAGTCCAGATCAGAGGAGCTCCTTGAGGAAATTAGAGAAAGATCCACTACATCTATTTCAACAGAGAGTCAGATATACCCCTCAACCACATTGTGAGAGGATGTTGGTGGTTTAGCAGTGGAGCACCGGTTGAGGGAGGAGCATGAGGAGTACCCAGGATCACTGATGAGTATGGAGAGATATGATCCAGAGATACATGAGGATGTCCATAGGTCACAGAGACCACCCTTCACGAGGGGTGTTGAGACAGTTGAGCACACATGTACACATGGGGATTCTAGAGCCAAGGGCAGTTATGAGGACACTTCCATTTGTGTTCTAGGATTGGTTGACCATCATGTAGAGGATGACCTCCTAGTACACCCAAAATCTAGGATGTTGCAGGTGTATATAGGAGATCACATGAGTATGCAGGGGCACACAATGATGAGTGGTAGTTCACAGAGAGAGATAGATTTGTACAGTGGGATTCAAAGGGACGCACTAGATTGCAAGGAGGAGATGTACTTAGTAGAGCATGGAGATTCCTCTCCCTTGCAACAACATATAGATCTGGGATATCACCTTCACTGCAACAATAGTTGCATGAGTGATGATGGATGGAGAATGATTGACCCACAGTTGGTGGAGATACCTATTGTTGTACCCAATGGTTGGTGTTTAGTGATGAGTACAGGCGATTATTACCATGGGTGTCGATGGACGAGCTTTTGGTTAAGTCCTTGGATTTTACTAAAGCATATGATACTTTCCAGTCTTACAGTTGGTTGTAGATATTTATGATAGCCTTTCTCAATACTTTCATCATTGACAACAGCACAGGGGGAGCTAGATAGTGGTAGGGGACATGGAGAGTTGGTAGGTCGAGACCACCTGATAGGAGTGTCTTGATTGCATACATCAAGATAGGGGTGGATCATCAGGGGCATACAGTTGAGGCCCTCGGTGTGATGGAGAGTATCCTAGGCCATGGGACAAAGAATATCTCAGAGGTTGCTATATACTCAGACTCTCATTGGGATGATGGTGGAGTGCTTTCGACAATTACCAGTAGGGCACATCAACAGTTAATGGGGATTGGAAGTGATGAACTTTCAAATTTGACATGGGATCCGAGAGTCCATTGGGTCAATATTTTGTTTCATCTTATGAGGATCCAGGAGTGGAGGATCCAGTATGGATACTTTGAGCAGATAGTCATGATCAGAGTAGAGCAACATCAACATGATGGTCCTTGTCAGAGACTAGCATGGGACCTTGGGATTATAGGGTTGGGCATTTCATTGACTGATGGAGACGGATGAACATTTGCAAGGGGGAGTCACTTTGATTTTCCATTGAGTTTTAGTATTGGGGAGAGAACGTCATTGGCTAGTGATTCGTTGAGGTCTTGTAGCACCTCACTATGGCAACAACATGTTCAGTTGGTGGGGGCCGTGTTGAGTTTGGTATGGTCTGGTAGGAGAGACCCGTTTCAGGTTGAGGTCATGTGTTATTTTCAGGAGACTCATGGTTTTGATATGTTACAGAACTATATGCCACAGGGCATTGCAGTTCACATCTTGATATGGGATCTAGAGATTGGAGTTCTTGGTAGTTCAATGTTTGATGGAGTTGAGTTTTGAGTAGAGTGGTTGCTTGGGGAATTGACTAAGATTATTTGGCCATTGATCATTCTACTCATCAGGAGCATGTGGGTGTCATGCGTGATGAGCACTTAGAGAGGCCACATCTTGAGGGGATTCTACCTTGTGTCACATAGGTGGATATGAGACCCTGGTATCATATGTAGTTGGATTGAGTTATTGCTTGAGGACAAGCAATATTTCGGCTGGGAGGACTGTAATGTCCCCATTTTGGGAAATTATAACTTTATAGAGTGTCATGCCTACCAGAGTAGCCAGATAGCGGTGACAAAGAGTTCAAGAGATATTGAGGGGTTTTATTGGGCCCTACTTGCATCATTCATCATCAAGATCCATTCCGCACAGCTTGGTTTTGGTTTCATTTCATTCCGACGATTTCTGTAATTTTGAGTTATTATGGGTCATATCTTAATTAATTTCATTAAGAAGGTCATAATGGGCACATTACTTGGAGAAACCTCTTAGTGTAATATCTCATCGGAATTAGGAAGAAGAGAACTATAGGATAAGATGATGAGAAGTGACTTTCAGTGGACGGAGAAGCCATAAGGATGGATAAATAACTTTTTAGAGGTAAAAAGATTGATTAATTAATTAATTAAGTGATTTAATCAAGGAATAATAAAATAAAGTTAACAATGAATTAGGGTTTTGGAAAGCTATAAGAGAAGAGTCAGTGACCTAATTCATCATTATGCAGATTATGACTTGTCATTGAGGAGAAGAGGTGCATCTTAGGAGAGATAGTTCAGTGGATTCTAGGAGGAAGGCACCAGTGGTTGATTTCAGTGTCGAGAGACACACCTTAGTCACCAGGAAGATCATTTAGGTATTTCATCATTCTTTAGAAGTAGTTACACAGTGTTCAATAGCAAGGGTACATTCATCCAGAGTGAGGGTGCAACTTCTGAGAGGGGTTTTGGTCGACTTATCCCATCCAAGGAGAATTATGAGATTTCCCTCCTACCCATTTGAGAGGAGGGAAAGGCGCATATTTTCCCTAGTTCCTCATCAAATTCTGATGAAGGAATTAATTGGGATGCATTTTCCAGACTTAGATGTGTGGTACTTTTGGCGGGCACATTTGGGGTTCCATAGCTAGCATCAAACCAGATTCAGGGAAACCCTTCTGTCCCATTTCCCAGTACAAAAAGGTGGTCGTTTTGAGACATATCTCATCCGATTTCGATGGTGGAATCACTAGGAGGCATTTTTCCAAAAGAAGAGGGGAACATTCCCCCAAGGGTATCCATCCGGGGTCCAGAATCATCAACATAGGGGTTCGACAGATACCAGTATTGAGGACTAGAGTAGGGCACATCATTTGGGACAGTTTCTAGGCCATTCCGAGAAGTATAACACCCAGGGAAAACTTTCTAGACTTCCAACAATTACCGTCAGAGCTGCCATAGTCCCAACGCGTCCATTGATTCTGCAGTGCTCCCATATTCTGGGTATTATCTTTTAGTTGCTTAATTGTATTCCGGATAAGATCTTTTGTCTATTGATATAGTCGAGTATTATCAGTTTATTCAGCCGCATTCGACCATTTTGTAATCCATAGAGATATCATAATACAAACTTTGCAGTCCTTTGTCACATTTATTATTTGTATGATCATTTATATGTTGTAAACCATTGATCCCACACACACATTAGCAATGTTTCCTAGACTAGCCAAGTCAGGAACATTACATGGTCTTTTGACTGAAGGGGAGCACCCTTTTTTGTGAAAGACACTCCTGCCCCTTTTGAACTTGGCCATCAGCGACGTGTCATGGGAGCTGTTCAAGGGATGGTTCCAGGAGAGCTATGTTTCTAAGGAATTCGTTGAGCGTCAGCTCAACAAGTTCGATGCCTTGCGACGAGGTAGCCACATGGTGCTCAAGTACGAGGCCCATTTTGGAGTTTATTTGATATGCTCCACACCAAGTTACCCAGAAACGTAAGGTAAAGAAGTTTGATTTTGGCCTTATTGTTAGAATTCATCTTCGACTTCGGGTACTAGGAGCACTGGACTGATGAACGGGTGTTGGACATGTGGGGAGACACACTACCATCGTGACTTCCCTGTGGAGAGGACTAGAGCATCTGGATCAGCTGGATCCATTACCGTGGGAGATATGACAAGGCCCATCAGATTCATGTAGTGGTGAACAACCGCCAGGTAGAGCATCAGTCGACTTTGCTTGAGATGACATGTACCATCGCTGATTAGACCCTTAGTATTTTTATAGATCCCGATGCTACTGAGAGTTTCATTTCTGGTGTAGCACTAAAAAGGATTAAGGTAAAGGAAGTCGAACATGATGAGTTTAGCTTCATAGATATGGCCTCAGAAGCCAAACAAAAGGTTGGAGGAAAGGTTATGGGTTGTATCCTTAACCTGGAAGAGTTGGTCACCAGGGCCAACCTATACGTCATGATCTTACGATCTTATGATGTCATGATCGGTATGGACTGGTTGGAATCACATGAGGTGATACTCAACTGCAAGATGAAACAATTGAGATTGGTCGATAATGAGGGACAAAGACGTGTGATTGTGGGATGGAACCAGGGAGTTTCCATGAGGATCAACTCTTCCTTGCAGCTATGGAAGAGCATGCGCAAGGGGTGCAAGCTTTATGCGATCCTTGCGTTAAACAAGAAGGGAGTAGCGGAGGGTTTAGAACACCTTCGAGTGGTGAGAGAGTTTGTGGATGTATTTCCGGAGGAGTTACTTAGGATGCCTCTGGCGAGGGAATTGGAGTTTACTATAGACTTAAAACCGGGAACTGAACCGATATCTAGAATGCCTTATCGGATGTCAACCCTGGAGTTACAGGAGTTGAGAATGTAACTGAAGGAATTGCTGGACCTGGGACTGATACGTCTTAGTGTGTCACCATGGGGTGCACCTGTTATTTTCATACGAAAGAAATATGGGTTGTAGAGGCTCTGCATGGACTACCATCAATTGAACAAGGCCACGATCAAGAACTAATATCCGTTGCCGAGGATTGATGATCGGTTCGATCAAATGAAATGCACGTCGATGTTCTCCAAGATCGATTTGCGATCAGGGTATCACCAGTTACGGATCAAGGAGGATGATGTCCCTAAGACCACCTTTAAGACGAGGTTTGGAAATTAGGAGTTTACTATTTTACCGTTTGGACTGACAAACGCCCTAGGGGTATTTATGAGTTTGATGAATGGGGTGTTCCGTGAGTACTTGGACAAGTTTGTCCAAGTATTCATTGATGATATTTTGATTTACTCTCAGACAACGGAGGAGCATGATGAGCACTTGCGCTTGGTACGACAGTGTCTGCGAGAGCACAAATTGTATGGGAAGTTGTCCAAATGCTCATTTTATTAATCGAAGATTCACTACTTAGGGCATGTCATCTCCGGCGAAGCCATCACCGTGGATCCAGCAAAGGTCGAGGCTATTATGGAATGGCCAATGCTGATGAATGTCCTGGAAGTGTGTATCTTCATGGGTATAGCAGGATACTATCGACGGTTCATCTAGGGATTTTTGAAGATAGTAAATCTGATCACGAAATTGTAGAAGAAAAATAAAAAGTTTTTTTGGACCGAGTAATCCGCGGAAGCATTTTGGGGGCTCAAGGAGTTGTTGACAACAACACTGATACTAAGGTTCCCTGACATGGATTCCAACCTCTTGGTATGCACTGACGCATCCAAGGAAGGCTTAGGTGGGGTCTTGATGCAAGATGGACGAGTGATCGCTTACATTTCGAGGAAAACTGAGAAGGCATGAGGAGAACTATGTGACGCATGATTTGGAGTTGTTAGCCATTGTTTATGCCTTGAAGGTTTAGAGACACTATCTTGTTGGACAAAAAGTCAAACTAAAGATTGACCATTGTGGACTACAACACATCTTTACGCAAAGCGACCTGAATGCGTGACAACGACGTTGGTGGGAATTGCTTAGCGAGTACAACTTCAAGATTACTTACATAAAAGGAACAGTGAATTGAGTGGATGCCGTATTCAGTCAGAGACCACACATCTTTTCGGTGCTGCCTCTTCAGATGAATCTACGTGAAAATATTCTAACTTTACAGTGTGTTGATGATTGGTACAAGGGGTCAAGGGTTTTATCGGAAAAAACTAAATGATCGTACCAATATTTGAAGGATTTTCCTTGATAGAGATAGATTGTTGAGATTTAAAAATCAGATCTACGTACTGCCGAATGACGAGTTGAGGATGTTGATCCTAAGCGAGGCTCATAGAGAAGTTTACATGGCTCACCCGGGAGTCACGAAGATGAGGGCATACCTTAAACCCTTATTCTTCTGGAAGGGAATGAAGGTAGACATAGTCAACTACATGGCCAGATGTCTAGAATGTCAACAGATAAAGGCTAAACATAGACACCCAGCTGGATTACTACAACCACACACTATTCCAGAATTGAAATGGGAGATTATTTTGATGGATTTTATTGTTGGATTGCCACTGACAACAAGGAGACATGACTCGATTTTCATAGTAGTAGACACTCTAACAAAGAGTGCTCAATTTATTCCTGTGCATACAACGTATCAGGCACATGACATAGCTAGAATTTTCATCAGTGAGATTGTGAGGCTGCATGGCATGCCTGAAAGAATTATATCTGATCGAGGATTGGTGTTTATTGGACGATTTTGGATGAGTTTCCAAGAGGCCTTGGAAACACAACTTAACTTTAGTACTACGTATCACCCAGAGACTAACGGGCAGAACGAATGAACGAACCAGACCTTGGAGGACATGTTGTGCATGTATGTGATGGACCAACAAAGGCATTGGGAAGAAATCTTTCCACTGGTGGAGTTCGCTTACAACAATAGTTATCAGAGCACCATTAAGATGGTGCCTTTCGAGTTTCTCTACGGTCGATCATGTCGGACGCCTTTGAGTTGGGATCAGCTTAAGGATAGGGTCCTGGTGGGACCAGAAGCGATCCAAGAAATGGAAGAGAAAATGCAAATAATAAGACGAAGGATCTAGGAAGTGCAGGATTGACAGAAGAGTTATGTCGATGTGCATCGTGTCGACCATAGTTACGATGTGGCGATCGAGTATTCTTGTGGTTGAAACTACATAAGAGTTCGATCCAGTTGGGAAAAGTGGCTAAACTATCTCTTAGGTTTGTGGTAACCTACGATATTGTGGAAAAGAGAGGCCCGTGGCCTATTGACTATCCTTGCTTGATTCTTGAGGCATTTTTCTCAATGTATTTCTCGTCTCCGTATGAGACCTTTTGTTTAGTGATCCTACACATGGTTTGACTTGAGCACTTGGCAGGTGTTGGATGAGGGGGCACTCACGGCTGAGCCGATTCACATATTGGATCATCGTATTCGATAACTACGGTGTCGAACGATAGAGAAGGTCAAGGTCCAGTGGGACAACTATAGTCTTCACTCGACAACCTGGGAAGACGCATATGATATGCGCTAGCAGTTTCCATTTTTTGATAGATAGGATTATAATACCGTGATACACTTTATTCGGCATTTATACCATGAAACTTCAGGATGAAGTTTAGACCAAGAGGGGGTGTATGTAACATCCCTCTCTGGCACATTGAGTGAACATATTCCTTGAGGACACTTGCTTGCAAGTGATCCAGATTATTATGCTATTAAAACATTTGATTTTGATTATGATGCGTTATGGGTTGATGACATGTTGTACTGCATGGACATAGATAGGTACTATTGAATCGGTTTTACTGAGTGTGTAGGATTTTGGACCTCGAGGATGCATAAGCATCAATGGAACCCCTTGGACTCTGGATCGAGTTAGGGAGTGTACCATTGGGGTTTGATTGTTTTTGCTATGATATTAGGACATCTGATTAGATGATATGATATGTATATATTCTGACATGATTTTTTGATGATGCAGGCTAACGATAGCTTTCCGACCAGACTCACATATGGAGTAAAGGGGTCATGCATGACTAGCAGAGATGTTGAGGGAGAGGTGTGACAGCAGTCCTGCCACATCCTACTAGCACTCTCGTTGTGGCTCGAACTGTAGGTTAATGATTACCTAGTTCGAGAGGACCCACGATGCCGTGAGGGAAGACTATGACAGTCGCTCACAATGATTCTAAAGGGCGCACAATAAGGCGGGGGCCTTATTCTTTAGAGGCCCTTAGTCTCCCACAATTTCACTTGGTGGAGTATTGACTCCAAGCGTTATTGATGTCTACCAAGTCAGTCAAGAGGCGAGTGGCACCCTTGGAGCACGTGGTGTGTCCTGAAGGGCACGTCGCACAAGAAAAATGGAAAGTGCCGAGTGGTACCCTTGGAGCACGTAGTGCGTCCTGAAGGGCACATCGCGCAAGGGAATAGATGAGGCGAGTGGCACCCTTGGAGCAGCTAGTGCATCCTGAAGGGAACGTCGCATTGTTGATGATAGATTAATGAACCTAGATGGCCTTAGGATGAATAACGTGTTAAGTATCCTTAAAACAAATTCCTTAATTAAATGTCGCCCAATACGAAAATTTAAGATTTAAGTCTAAACTATGCTAGTGGTCAAATTTTATCTCTCTATAAAATAATAATAATAAAAATAAAAACCACATGAATAATAAATATGACCTTAGTAAAATCTTTTAACATGAAGGGAGTAAGAAATTAATTGTTTAAAAAAAAATTAGTTGGATTAAAATTAAAAAAAAAGCGGGAATTAATTGTTCTATTACTTTGATAATTTAAAATATACTAATTAAATAAGAAAAGGGAAAAAGGGGTTAATTTCCACACCTGCCTTTTTGAGTTCTAAGTAAAAAGGGGAAAGAGGGAAAAATCTAAAATATTGGGAAACTAGGAAAAGAGGTAAACATAAAAAGGGAAAAAGGGGAATTTTAGGGAAAAAGAGGAAAGTCAAACTTAGTGAAGAATCTACCATTTAAGATCTTTCTAATTTAAACTGAATTAGCAATTTAATAATAGGGAAAGCCTTTAAAAATTGTAAGGAAATTTGGGGACACCTAGGAGTTATTCTAGGAGTAACTCTAGGTGGGTGAGGGAAATAAAGATAATTAATTAATTAAAGAAGCTATTTTTTGGAGGAATGGAGGGGATGGGTGACACTTGTACGGGGAGGAAATTTTAGGAATTTAATTATAAAAACTTAACAAAAAGAGAATTTTTGGAAAGAAGGAACCACAAAACTCTATATAATGAAGGGAGATGATGAAGGTAAGGGGATATTCTATTTGCATAATGTTACGCTGCATAAATATCTACTTGGTTGACTTAACTTGTGGGAGTTGGGATACCCAGCTCGGTGAGGAGTGGTAGCTCGGCCTTGCGAGGCAAGCTGGGAGCTAGTCAAAATCTCTGGATAGTGAGTGTGTGGCCCCTTTGCGGCTCGGGGGGCTAAGGGGGAAGAAGAGTATCCCTAGCATTGGCTGGGAGGTACCGATGATGTCTCAATGGTTGGCGAGCAGGAGTTGCATGGAGCGCATGGAACATGATTCCGAGCAGGCGATCAGGCAACGATACGCCCTCTTCATTTTTGTATGGTAGAATGTATTATGACTTATGATTGGATCTACTTATTTAATGGAAAAGTAAAATGATGTTTTTTTTAAATTGGTGGCTGAAACTTTCCTTAGCTTAGCTCGATGGTTGTTGACTCCCATGGCCTTCATTTTCCTGTATGTCTTGACCACCTGACTGTGATTGATTGTGTCCTACGTGGTTTCTTAGCTTTCATCCTTAGCTCACCAGTCCTCACCTGAGCAGTCGGCAAGGAGCCTGATCTACGGTCATCGCCTTAGCATTAAAAGACCTATGGATCTAAACGCCCTACTTTTCTGTGCGAGGATGATGACTGAAGGATGAACCTGTTAGCCAACTACCCTTGATGTTTGTCCTTGAATAATTGTGGATTCCTCCATTTGGCATCGACCTCTGCGTAAGGAATTCTTGAGTTCGTGTTGGTTGTCCTTGCGATCATTTCAATGACTTATCCCATTGGACCTTTGCGCTCCCTTACCTTTGGCTGCATTGGATTGTTATCCTGGTGTTGTAAGAATTCAAGTTTAATCTGCAAATTTTTATTAATATCCTGAAAATGAAAAGATTAACTCTCACTCTACATTTTTACATATTGGTATCGTAAGGCAAAGAATTTAATTTTAGCTTGCAATTTTTATTGATATCCTGACAATGAAAAGATTAAATCTCATTCTGCAATTTTTACATATTGGTATCATGGCAGTGGATGAACGATTAAATTTCGATCTGTCTTCTCCTTATATCTTACTGATAGTCATTTTATTCCTTTATTTCCTGGAATGTTGTACAACGATTTCTTTTATATTATTGACTGCAATGTAATCCCCTTTCTGGTGCGTTTTGCCATATTCGGTATCCAGGCAATCAAAAAATGTTTTAAATTCCCTTTCTGCATTTTTTTTATATGGGCATCCTGGTAATGAACAAAAAAAACAAAACATGTTATTTAACCTTGCCATTTATGAATTTGATGGAAAAGTTTTTGTTATTTTAAGACTACGTTTGGCCTCTGGTTGTAACTACGCCTTGCCCTTCATAGCGCTATCGATTTTCCCTTTTTAAGACTGAAAACATTGCCTATTAAAACAGCGTGTGGTCGCTGGTTAGGACTACGTTTTCCCTTGTTATTCACTGGGCGTTGCCATCTTTAAGGACTGAATTCGCGGCTGGTGCTTAACTGACAAATTGCCCAGCTTGTGAAATTTTCTTCAATTTTTAAAATTGTTGGGTGACTTGCCATTTAACTCTGCGTCTTCCCCACTCCCTCACAAGCTACCCCGTTCGTTGATGAACCCCCCATTTCTAGCCGCTTCCTTACCTTTCCTTGGCAGCGAGTTGTGCCTGTAAATTCGTATGGCTTATTCATCGGCGCTATCCATGGCAGAGATTGGGCGACTGTGTTGTATCTTCCGTTATTACTGCTACGATTTTAATTCACCCCTGCCAGCGGATTTGGTGGCTGCGTGGACATCTGGGATGGATATTAAGTTATCGCAGTCGAATGTAATTTGAGCCTGTAAATATTTCCTGCTACCTAAGTTTTATTAATACTCTAATGATTTATGTACACTTAGAAGTTCTCTAAGGTTCGGTTCCCATTTTGGATTGAATTTAGATGCTGTGTATTGTTGTTTTATTGTGTTGACGGTTATAGAATAATTTTATTTATTCATTAACACACCTTGTATGGTTGTTTATATTTTATTTTACATATTAATTCGCATGGTTTTAGTATGTGCTGCTTTGTTTTTTTGTGTCAAAAGAATGTACTGATAGAACGGTGGAAATAACCTTTTTGTAAGCCTTCCTTCCCCAAATAGGGTGCTTCGTGATATGAATCTCAGGAACAACAAGAAAGAATTAATTAAAGTGCATGAAACAACCTACACTTGTTTTCACATATATATGAGAGAGAAGGTGGACCTCCGCCTCTCCTCAATACTGATGAATCTCGTGCTCCGTGAGTTAGACACTTTTGCCCTGTCCATGTGTGAAAAGAGAAGGCTGAAGTATGATTGTTATGTCGATGATTGTACTTTGGCGTTCGGGCGAATTCAGATTGCGTGGCGCGGGATACACTTTCCCAATTTAGGTCTTACTCAATCTAAACTTCTACTATGATATCAATGATCCCTTACTCATAATATCCTTGCCATTCCTGCTAGTAGTAGTTGCATAGCTTTGCAGTTTGGGAACTCAATGTACATATTGGGATATCACTATCTAAGGCATGCATATAATTCTATTAAAGTAGTTAGGGTAATTTAATAATAACTACATGGTTGAGATCCAACCCCTTTAATGATGACCCTTTTTCCAACAATCACCTAATGAATGGATCAAACTTGAATAGGTAATGTGAATAATAACCTTAGATCAAGTCCTTGTGTACTCAAGGTTTAAGGGATATATCATCTTCACACATGTTGATTATTTAGGACTCGTCATTTAGGATAGCTTTGTCTTTTAGATATAGAAGCAATGTATGATCGCTTTTTAAAGGATGAGTAGTGCACTTACTTTAATAGACGTGTACCGTGCGGGCAAGCATGTCATTTGTTGAGTTATGTTTAGTTCATCTTGGATAACGTTTAGGTCCTTGATAACCTTACAATAGTTTACCTTCATGCCTAGACCTCTTACTAATCCTTAGGGCTTCTTGGATGTCATCAAGTCATTTTTGGATTGTGCATCTGTGAGCGTTGTATTCATGCATCTTGACGACCCGATGCTTGGGGGGGGGGCATAGGCATAGTCTTACTGTCAGTTATGTTCGCCCTTAGCATGTTAGATTTATCCTGAGACCCTTGTCCAGTTAGGTTATGCTGCGCCAGGGTCATCGACGCGTCTATCGCTTGGGCATGACATGATTTCTGATGAAGGAATCATGGTGCGCCCTATTGGATAGCTGAGAACGAGAACTTGGATGGAGTAGTGTGTTCTGTGTGAGTGTTTTCAAGTATTGCCAGTTGGTTATAGTGCTGGGACGAATGCCTTCAAGTGTTGGGTTCGCACGCCTAGAGGCTCTAGTCCTTGTTCTCTAGGTCATTGCATCAGGATGGGGATGTTTTCCTTTAGCTTGTAGGCGTGGTCGTGCTGTGTTGGGTGGGTAGACATGTTGGACAATTGAGAGGGGGGAATGAATTAGTTGTCCCCATGCTTAAACAATTTTATACTTATTTTAAATTCTTTGCAGACACACTTAATGACATTCACAATAGTGCATGGAAGTAAGCAATAGCATATTCAGCATCAGTCACACACATGTGCTACACAGAGACAGATATTTCCTGAGGAAACCCGTACAGGGTAAAATCTCTTTTTATTTATATGATAAGTAATATTTACATTCTTTACATTATCATACATATGAGAACCAACTCACAACGAGGCTACAACCTCAGTTTTGCAAGCTACTACTTGCTGAGAGCACCCACTCTCTATTTTTTCTAGCACCAACTAGAAGGAAGCACCAACTCCATGGTTTCTCTAGCACCAACTAGAAGGAAGAACCAACTCCCTAGTTTATCTAGCACCAACTCCCCAAGTGTTCCAACACCAACTGGATGGAAGCACCAACTCCTAATCATACAGGCACCAACCTATAAAACAGAGAACAACAGTTCTCCCTTCCACCACCCTACCACCATGGTTTCTCTGGCTGCAACCAGATGGAAGCTACACCTCCCTGTGTTCAAGCACCCACTTGAAACTCTGAGAACACACGGTCCTCTCTAACACCTCCCTTCCACCCTTAATTATAAAAATCTTTGCTACTAAACCTTATTATAGTGACATTATATTCAACAATGGCTTACTGGACTTATAACTATTTTGCTACATTTCCTTGCTCTGTCTGCTTCCTGTTCTTCTGCTCTTTATGCTCTGTACGCCATGTTCACTCAATGAACAATTTTTCTTCTGTGCATTTCAATTGCTGCACTCTGATCCTTCCTCATGCTTGATTCACTCTCAACAACAATAGCCACCACACTAGCACCATCAACAACAACAACAACAACCACACCTTTCTCTTCTTAGTTATGCATTCTTATAGTCTCTGTGCCCCTTATGCATGGAATATTAGTCATTCCTCTCCATGCTCACACAGTGCCAAATTCCTCCACATCTCGAGTGCTTTGCATCATCATCATCGCGACTCTTCAGCTTCTTTGGTGGTTTTTTCCACTCGTTCAACATCACTGGGTGCTATGCTGAGATTCCTCAGCCTCTCTAAGAGTCAAGACTCTTTGTCTTCTCTGTTACAGTAGAGCTCACCCTCTCTATTACAGTTATAGGATCCAACGCTCATCCAGCTGTCAATTGCCTCCGCCAACAGTCTTTGTTCTACTGGCAGATCCCTTGAGACTCTTCTCCTCCTCTGTCAATCACCTCGAATTCTCTTTGAGTCCTCTGGTAGAACTCATCATTGGTTTCTGGAAGTTACACTACGACGTGCAATAGTAGCCCTTCGATCTTCTCCAGTTTCATCTGCACCATTGAATGAGCTTCATTAATCTTGCATTCTTTTCTCATTTCAGAAATTCGACATTCCTTTGGTAAAGTCTCTTGCCTCTCCATGTCGCGGTCCCTGAAACTCTAGAAAGGAGCTTATCTCCATTAGGTCCTTCCTCCACATGACCACAGGCGGTGACCGCCGGCTGCGCTAAAAGGTGCTGCAAACTTATGATCTTCATTGACTCTGATCAACGGTCTATGATCTCGATGACTCAATGGTCCAGATATCATTGTGAATTCACATCTCACTGTTCCTTCGATGGATCTTCTCGTCACTCTAGGTCGTGATAGGCAAGACTCTGAGATGGAGCTCAGATCAATGGTCCTCATTCTTGGTGATCCGACGGTCCTGATATTTTCGTGATCTCGCATCTCATTGTTTCTTTGATGGATATTCTCGTCACTCAAAGTCACGATAGGCAAGACTCCGAGATGGAGCTCAGATCAACGGTCCTCATTCTTGGTGATCTGACGGTCCTGATCTTTTCATGATCTCACATCTTGTTGATCCTTAGATGGAGATTCTCGTCACTCCAAGTCGCGATTCGTGAAACTCCGAAATGGAGTCTTTGACAAGCTCTGATCTTTTTCCATGTGTCCCCCTTGGATCAATGGTCAATATTTTAACAAGAGTTTGCAACTCCACGAGCCTTCATTGTGCTTGATCAATGGTCCATATTTGGCCTCGATCTAACGGTTGAGATTATTTCACGATTTCGCATATCACGAGTTCGAGGGATGAAAGGCTGGAGCATTTCATACCTTTGACTTTCCAGTCAGTGAAATGCTTATCTATGTCCACGTGTCCTGCTTGTAGATGGATGGCCCTCCTTCTTTTGGGATTTTGTATACCCGCTTCTCCTTGCACTTTAATGAACGTGTAGGTTCTCCCTGATCCAACGATGGTTGGATCTTACGCTCAAATCTGACGCCTGAGATCTGTCCTCCTCTTCTGCGTGTTCTTCTTGTCTACAATCAGCTTTGATGGTCCTCCTTCTTTCAATAATTTTAAATGGGATCCAACGATCACTGATGCTTCTCCTTCTGATCTTATGCATTATGATTGACTTTGTGCTAATTTCTCCTGAGCTTACTTTGTTCCTATTTTTCCATCGATGCTTACTCTGAACTTATCATCAATGAACTGCCTACAATCCTTTGCATGTTTTCTATACAATGTCTTCCAAAAATACTTCTATTTCCCGTCTCTTCCTGTACTCATGCCATCTTTGCTGCTATACTTGCCATCAATGACAAGCATACGTTTCCTGTTCAATATTTGCCAACAATCTCCCCCTTTGGCATTGATGGCAACAAAGGCACCCAGATTCTTTTCTCCCTCTTTGACATCAATGTTAAAGAGAACATGCTCCCCCTAAGCTGTTGCAGTATTTTTAGGAGGTATCAGATATGTGATCAATACAAGACTCCCCCTAACAGGATGGACTTTCTTAGGTGTCAGACTGGATAACACCCAACTTCTGTCTGAGATATTCAAATGGTGTCTTGGCTAGAGGTTTAGTAAAAATGTCTGCTATTTGTTCTGTGGTTGGAATGTACTGAACCCGAACAACCTGATTGGTGACCTGCTCTCTTAGAAAATGATATTTTATGAGAATATGCTTGGTCCGAGAGTGGAATATAGGGTTCTTAGACACACTGATGGCACTAGTGTTATCACAATGAATTGGGATTAGTGCAACATACTTTACCTCTAAGTCTGCAAGTGTCTGAATCATCCATAATACTTGAATGCAACAGGTAGCAGTAGCAATATAATCTTCTTTAGTAGTTGATAAAGAAATGGAACCTTGCTTTTTACTAAGCCATACTACTAAAGAGTCTCCCAGGAAGAATGCTGCTCCACTGGTGCTTTTTCTCTCATCCACACAGTTTGCCCAATCTGCATCTGAATAAGCAGTTAGCTGAAAATTCTGATTTCTGGGATACCATAAACTATAAGTCATTGTTTCTTTCAAATACCTGAATATCCTTTTGACAGCTTGCAAATGACTCTGTTTAGGTGTGGCCTGATATCTTCCTACCATTCCTACAACATGCAGTATGTCTGGGTGAAATGCTATGATGTACAACATGATGCCTATCATTGATCTATATGAGCTTTGATCAACATCAGATGAGTCATCATCCTTGCTTAATTTACATCCAGTAACCATAGGTGTGCCCACAGGTTTAGAATCTTCCGTTTGAAACCTTTTCAACATTTCTCTTAGATATGTTTCTTGAGAAATGAACATCCCTTCAGGCCTCTAAGTGATTTGTAGACCAAGAAAAAATGACAGTTCACCTATCATGGACATTTCAAACTCAGACTCCATGGCAGAAGCAAACCATTTTACCAGTGGATTGTTATTACATCCGAAGATGATGTCATCTACATAGACCAACACAATGAGAAAATCATCACCCTCTGTTTTGATATAAAGATTGTTGTCAACTGTTCCTCTCTTGAATCCTTTGCCTTTGAGATACATATCCAGTCTGTGATACCAGGCACAAGGAGCTTGTTTTAGCCCATATAGAGCTTTCTTTAGCTTGCATACTAAGTCAGGGTCTCCAGAAAGCTCGAAACCCTCTAGTTGTTCCATATAGACTTCTTCATTTAAATCTCCATTTAGAAAAGCTGACTTGACATCCATTTGATAAACTTTAAACCTTTTATGACAAGCATAGGCAAGAAATATTCTGATGGATTCTAACCTTGCTATGGGCGCAAAAGTTTCATCAAAATCTAGTCCTTCTATTTGAGCATAGCCTTTACAGGCCAATCTTGATTTGTTCTTAACAACTTGTCCCTGGTCATTCAATTTATTCTTAAAAATCCATTTCGAGCCAATGACATTTTTACCTTCCAGTCTATGGACTATCTCCCACATATTTTTTTTCTCGATCTGATCAAGTTTATCATTCATGGATTTAACCCAAAGGTCATCTTTGCTAGCTTCATTAAAATTCCTAGGTTCCTGCATGGATAGGAATGCCATATGTGATTGCTCGATGTTTTTGATTAGCTTTCTCCTTGTTTGTACACCTTTGTCTTTTTCCCCAATTATCTGACTTGCAGGATGATTCTTTTGAATGATTTTGGAGGAGGGATTCAAAATTGACTACTGATTTGAGTCTGTTTGAGTGTCTAAGTCTTCATCCAATTTAGAATTTTTGTTTTCTGATTCTTGGACCTATTCATCTTCAGCTTCAGCCGTGTGTTCTGTAGAAGACTCATTCCTGTACATCTGTCTCATTGGGATTCCTTCATCAATTTTTACATCAATACAATCAACCATTTTGTGTATCCTCTTATTATAGCATCTATAGCCTTTACTATTTGTAGCATACCCTAAGAAGATACCTTCATCAGCCTTGTCATCATATTTGCCAAGGTTCTCATCATTATTCTTTATATAGCATTTACTCCCAAACACATTGAAGTGTTTAATTGTAGTAGGTCTCCCAAACCACAGTTCATAAGGTGTCTTGTCACTTTGTGTTCTGAGGTGAGCTTTATTAAGCACATGAACTGCTATGTGTATTGATTCTACCCAATAGTTTTGACCAATGTTCTTCTCATTCATCATTGACCTGGCCATTTCCTGCACTGTTCTGTTTTTCCTCTCAACAACTCCATTTTGTTGTGGAGTTCTAGGGATTGTGTATTCTCTCTTGATACCATGCTCATCACATAATTCCTTGAAGTCTCTTGACATAAAATGTCCTCCTCGGTCTGATCTAACTGCCTTTAACCTCTTTCCTGTTTGAGTCTTTGTTAAAGCCTTAAATATTTTAAACTTTTCAAACGCTTTAGCTTTTTCTTTGAGAAAGGCAACCCAAGTAAGTCTGGAGTAATCATCAATAATCAGCATGAAGTAGTTTTCTTTCCCTATGCCTTCTTGTCTAGATGGTCCACATAAGTCTATATGAACTAGTTGGAGTGGTTTCTCTGTTGAAGTAAAGATCTAGGACTTAAAATGAGTCTTGTTTAGCTTCCCTACTTGGTAGGGTTTACATATCGAATCTTGGGGCTTTGATATTCTAGGAAGATCTTTTACTACCTTGAGATTTTTGAGTTTGATTAAGTGATCGAAGTTTAGATGTCCAAGTCTTCTATGCCATAACCAGATTTCATCATATTTTCTTAGATGACATTCTTCTCTATTTTCTTTCAGCACATACACATTATTTTCAGTCCTTATGCCTTTGGCTACCACTTGATCTTAGTTTACAGACTTTATCTTGCAGTCCTTGGACCTGAACACTACTTCGCATCCTCTGTCACACATCTAATTTACAGTGAGAAAGTTATGTTTCAGCCCTTCTACAAGTAGAACATCTTGGGCTTTTCCTTTTCCATTACTTAAGATTACCATCCCTTTTCCCTTTATTTTTCCTGGAGCATCATTTCCAAAAGTTTCGTTTCCATATTTGCCTTCACTAAATAAAAAAAACTTACCTTTGTCTCCCGTCATATGTTTGGAGCATCCGCTGTCTATATACCAAGGGTTTGTTTTTCTTTTAGCGGACAATACTAACCCACACTTGTCACTTTCCTTCTTCTTCCATAAGTTGACATTTTCAATAGGGGATTTTGAGTTTGATTCATAGTTCTTTAACCGACAATCAATAGATTTATGTCCAAAGTTATGATAGGTGTAGCATTCAATCTCATTATTCAATAGGTCAAACTTATTGTTGCAGTGTTGTCTACTCATTGACTGCTGATTATTTCTTGGCTTTCTTGGTTGTATGTCTCTAGACTTAATTTGGCAAGTTGCATTATGTGAAGGTTTGTTATTTGGCTGCATCAATCTTTTTTGTGGGAAGTAATTATTCCTTCGAAATATTAATTGCTCATGTCTAAGTATGTAGGAACAATTTACAACTTTGTGACCAAAATTAGAACAATAGAAACAATAACCATAGAAAAATTCTTTGTACTTGGAAAGTAGTTGTCTTATTTGAGCAAATTGATTTCTTCCATGCTGATGACATATTTCGGTAGGGAGCACATTATTTATTTGTTCTACAGATACAGTCCTGGAACCTTTTTCTTTGCTCATCATGGGAAGTTGATTGTCTTCCTTTGTTTCTGCAGGTTTGTTGCAGTTATTGGTTGTACACTTGATAAACTTGATTTGTTACTCATTTCTCGTCTTACTGCTACCTAATCCTTCTTTATAACCCAAACCAGTTTTCAGCTTTGGATTCCTTTGCTGGTTCATAATGGTGGCTATTCCTTCTGAGGCTTTGATACTGGATAGATTTTGATTATACAAGGATTGAAATTTCTCCAATTTTTTCCTCGTTTTCACTACGTCTTGTTCCAATGCTTCACATATTGCCTTGTTTTATGATAGCTGTTGTTTTAGAATATCTTCAATTTTCTTTGCCTCCTCTAATTCCACCTTAATAGGATAAGGTCTTCATCAGGTCCTTTACTGTCTTTCTCGAACTGTATCAACAATTGTTTTTACTTTCTGTTCTTAATTCTCAGTATGCCAATCTCTTCCAGTGCACTGATCAGTTCTCCTTCCATGTCAACCACAGATTCTTCTTCATTCATATCACTTCCTGTGATGTTATTATCATAATCCTCTTTGGCCATAAGTACGAAGTCATTCAATTTATCTTCAATAGAGGAGTCATTGTCTTCATCATCTGAAGGATCATCATCATTGTTTACACAAAGACTTTTCTTATTGAAGTTATTTTCTTTAAATAAATTTCTGTGGTTGTGCTTCTCCTCGTCATCACATGTCTGATCCTTTCTTTTGTGGGGGCATTTATTTGCAAAATGACCTATCCTTCCACAGTTGAAACATTTGAAAGGCAGTTTGCCTTTGTATTTTCCAGATCCCTTCTTCAGCCTCTTCACAAATTTGGCTTCTATTTCATTAAGCTCCGAATCCTCATTCTTGTCTGCCTTGAATGATGCTTCTCTAGAGGTGGGTTTATCTTTAGCTATTATCATTTAATATGCAGTCAATGTTCTTAAAAGTTGATCAAAGTCCAAGTTTTTTAGATTATTAAGTTCTTCTATAGCAGAAACCTTCGGGTTGAACCTATCTGGGAGAGATCTCAAAATCTTCTAAACTAATGAAGGTTCCTTTATTTGTTCACCAAGTGCCTTCATTGCATTTACCATTTCTTCAACTCTTAGAAAGTATTTTCCAATAGTTTCATCATCTTCAGCTGTTCAAACTGAACTCTATAGGTTTGAAGTTTGGCATCCTTTACCTTCTCAATACCTTCATAACTGCTAACGAGTTTATCACACATTTCTTTGGCAGTTTCTAGGTGCATAACTTTTACGAATTCTGCTTCTGCAAGCCCACTCAAGATAGCATTCATAGCCTTAGTGTTGAAGCTAAATTCTATATTGTCATCCTTATTAGCTAATACAATTGGCTTTACATAACCAATGTCTACCACATCCCAAACATCTTCACCTAAGGCCATTATGTAGGTTCTCATTCTGACTTTCCAGAAGGCAAAGTTTGTTCCATTGAATAGAGGAGATTTGTTGGTTGAATTTCCTTCATAGCTTGACATGTTTAAGCTCTAGGATCTACCCTTAGATGAAAGGGTCCAGCTCTGATACCAATTGTTGGACAACTGAGAGGGGGGGGGGGTGAATTAGTTGTCCCCGTGCTTAAACAATTTTATACTTATTTTAAATTCTTTGCAGACACACTTAATGACATTCACAATAGTGCAAGGAAGTAAGCAATATCATATTTAGCATTAGTCACACACATGTGCTACACAGAGACAGATATTTCCTGAGGAAACCCATACAGGGTAAAACCTCTTTTTCTTTATATGACAAGTAATATTTACATTCTTTACATTATCATACATATGAGCACCAAATCACAACGAGGCTGCAACCTCAGTTTTGCAAGCTGCTACTTGCTAAGAGCACCCACTCTTTGGTTTCTCTAGCACTAAATAGAAGGAAGCACCAACTCCCTGGTTTCTCTAGCACCAACTAGAAGGAAGTACCAACTCCCTGGTTTCTCTAGCACCAACTAGAGGGAAGCACCAACTCCCCAAGTGTTCCAGCACCAACTGAATGGAAGCACCAACTCCCAATAATACAGGCACCAACCTGTAAAACAGAGAACAACTGTTCTCCCTTGCACCACCCTGCCACACTGGTTTCTTTGGCTACAACCAGATGGAAGCTACACCTCCTTGTGTTCAAGCACCCACTTGAAACTCTGAGAACACGGTTCTCCATAGCACCTCCCTTCCACCCTTAATTATAAAAATCTTTGCTACTGAACCTTATTACAGTGATATTATATTCAACAATGGATTACCAGACTTATCATTGTTCTGCTACATTTCCTTGCTCTGTCTGCTTCCTTTTCTTCTGCTCTTTATGCTCTATACACCATGTTCACTCAATGCACAATTTTTCTTCTGTGCATTTCAGCTGCTACACTCTGATCCTTCCTCATGCTTGATTCACTCTCAACAACAACAACCACCACACTAGCACCATCAACAACAACAACAACCACACCTCTCTCTTCTTAGTTATGCATTCTTATATTCTCTGTACCCTTTGTGCATGGAATATTAGTCATTCCTCTGCATGCTCACATCGCGCCAAATTCCTCCACATCTCGAGTGTTCTGCATCATCATCATCGCGACTCTTCAGCTTCTTTGGCAGTTTTTCCCATGCGTTCAACATCACTGGGTGTTATGCTGAGATTCCTTAGCCTCTCTAAGAGTCAAGACTCTTTGTCTTCTCTGTTACAGTAGAGCTCACCCTCTCTGTTACAGTTACAGGCTCCAACACTCATCCAACTGTCAATCGCCTCTGCCAATAGTCTTTGTTCTACTGGCAGATCCCTTGAGACTCTTCACCTCCTCTATCAATCACCTCGACGTATCTTCGATTCCTCTGGTAGAACTCATCACTGGTTTCTGGTAGTTACACTACGATGTGAAACAATAGCACTCTGATCTTCTTCAGTTTCATATGCACCATTGGATGAGCTTCATTAATATTGCATTCATTTCACATTTAGGTAATTTAACATTCCCATGGTAAATTCTCTTGCCTCTCCATGTCACGGTCCCCGAAACTCCGAAAAGGAGCTTATGTCCATTTGGCCCTTCCTCCATGTGATCACAGGCGGTGATCATTGGCTGCGCTAAAAGGCGCTGCGAACTTATGATCTTCATCGACTCTGATCGACTGGTCTATGATCTCGATGAATCAATGGTCCATATCTCATCATGAATTCACATCTTATTGTTCCGTCGATGGAGGTTCTCGTCACTCTAAGTTGTGATAGGCGAGACTCTGAGATGGAGCTCAGATCAACGGTCCTCATTCTTGGTGATCCGACGGTCTTGATATTTTCGTGATCTCTCATTTTGTTGTTTCTTAGATGGATATTCTCATCACTCCAAGTCGCGATAGGCAAGACTCCAAGATGGAGCTCAGATCAATGGTCCTCATTCTTGGTGATCTGATGCTCCTGATCTTTTTCGTGATCTCACATCTCGTTGATCCTTAGATGGAGATTCTCGTCACTCCAAGTCGCGATTTGTGAAACTCTAAAATGGAGACTTTGACAAGCTCTGATCTTCTGGCATGCATCCCCCTTGGATCAATGGTCAATATTTTAACGAGACTTCGCAACTCCATGAGCTTTCATTGTGCCTGATCAATGGTCCACATTTGGCCTCGATCTAATGGTTGAGATTATTTCGTGATTTCGCATATCGCGAGTTCGAGGGATGAAAGGCTGGAGAATTTCATACCTTTGACTTTCCAGTCAGCGAAATGCTTATCTATGTCCACGTTTCCTACCCGTAGATGGATGATCCTCCTTCTTTCGGGATTTTGTATACCCGCTTCTCCTTGCACTTTAATGAACATGCAGGTTCTCCCTGATCCAACGATGGTCGAATCTTACACTCAGATATGACGCCTAAGATCTATCCTCCTCTTCTACATGTTCTTCTTGTCTACAATCAGATCTGACGGTCCTCCTCCTTTTTGGAATTTTAAATGGGATCCAACGATCACTGATGCTTCTCCTCCCGAACTTAGGCACTGCGATTGAATCTGCGCTAATTTCTCCTGAGCTTACTTTGTTCCTGTTTTTCCATCTATGCTTACTCTGAACTTGTCATCAATGACCTGCCTATAATCCTTTGCACATTTTCTCTGCAGTGTCTTCCAAAAACACTTCTGTTGCCCGTCTCTTCCTGTACTCATGCCATCTTTGCTGCTGTACTTGCCATCAATGACAAGCATACACTTCCTGTTCAATATTTGCCAACAAGAAATTATGTTGAAATAATGTAATTGCAAAGAGTATTCTTATTATTATTGATATATTATTCATAGGATCAATCCCCATTGTGGATTGATCATGTCGGTTATTCTATTAGGACCAAATCCCCTTTTGCGGATTGGTCAACAAACAATTGTAATAGGCAGAATAAGAAGTCGGCCTCAACAGTTATTATTGAGACCTAGAAATATAATAAAGGTGGGTTTACCCACCCAAATTAAGAAGTCGGCCCTGTTAGTGAATACACTTCACACGTGCCAGACTTGTATATATAGGGAGGCTAGCACCTCACTTTATCACACGACTCACTTTCTCATTTCTAAGAGGCAAGTTTCGATTTACCAGTTGGAGAGAGGGAGAAGAGTGGCACATCTTTTGGAGAGGACTTTTTGTATTGGTTTGAGTTATCTCTTGGCATTGTATTGGCAATTTATAATAAGGAAGTTTTGCTGGGTTTTCTTCCCCTAGAGGGTTTCCCAAGATAAATGTTGTGTCTCTTGTGAATGTGTATTTCTCAGTGATCTTGTTCTTATGTTGTTGTTATCTATTGAAATGAAAAGAACTATAATAATGGCATAAACATTAACATGGTATCAGAGCAACCCTGAAGGAATCATATTTTGCAAGAAGAAAAACGTCACTGTTACCGTACCTGCAAATTAGGGTTTTTCAAAAGTGAAGTTTTTCATCTCCAAAACTACCTAGAAAGTTGTGCCCTCCCTCAAGGATCATTGTGGCACCCTCAATGCACCTTTTTAGTGGATGGAACTCCTGAAAAGTGAAACCCTAGTTTCAGAAAGTACCAGAAGTACCAGAAAACTAGAGTACCAGAAGTACCAGAGGTAACAGAAAACCAGAAGCACCAGTCCAGAAATCCACAGATCAATTTTGGAAAGGAAAAAGTTGGATTTTCTCAGATCCAAGGACACCAAGCTACTCGCCTCAACCAAGTGCACCTCCTGGTAAGGTCAAAATTTTATTTTGAGTATTTTCATATTTTGGTCATTTTTCATAGCCCAAGTACAAGATGTCTGCAAGTACAAAGCTTGTTGATAAAATAGAAGGCATAGAAAACTTCCATGCCTGGAAGTATAGGATCAGTATGATCCTTGTAGAGAATGACCTAGCAAGGTTCATCAAAGATGAAGTACCAGAACCCGAAGATGTCGTAGAGAAAGAAAAACATCAAAAGGACTCAATCAGGGCTCAAAGAATCATTACAGATTCAATCAAAGACCACTTGATCCCTTATGTATCGGCCAAGAACACTCTGAAAGAGATGTTTGACTCTCTAAGAAAATTATACAAAGGAAATAAAATCAACCGAAAGATGAACCTAAGATCTAAATTGAAGAATACAAAGATGCATAAAGGAGAAATGATTCAAGAGTATTTCTCCAGAATCTCAGAGATTAAAGAACAGATAAAAGCGATTGGAGACACCATCGATGAAGATTAATTCATAACGATGACCCTAAATGGTCTTACAAGACCTTGGGATGCATTCATTCAAACAATATGTTCCAGAGCCATGAAGTTGCAATTTGATAGCCTATGGGAAGAATGCATCCAAGAAGAGACAAGGCTAGCTAACTGTGAAGCACTACTAGCAAGGGATGATGATCAAGCCCTAGCTACTCATACAAAAGGAGGATGGAAGAAACCCTACTTCAAAAGGGAGACTCATAGAGAGCCTCAACCATCAAACTAATTCAATAACAAAGAATCTCATCTAAGGAGATTTCAGAAGAAAGGACAACAGAAGGAAAAATATCTCTCATACATACAATGCTATCATTATGATAAGATGGGACACAAGGCGAATTCTTGTCCAGTAAGATGAGAAGAATACAAGAGGAAACATAAGAGGAAACATTCCCACATAGTCGAAGATGAAGAGCCACCTACAAAGATGATCAAGGACCATGTCTTGATCTCGGTCCTCTCAGGATCAGTAACACCTGGAGAGGACACATGGCTCATTGATATTGGTACAAAAAATCATATGACGGGTAAGAAAATTACTCTCTCTTGTATTTCAAAAAAAAAGTTTTCTTAGAAAGTGACACCTGGAGATGATTACCAATATCCCATCAAGGGAGTGGGAGAATCTAAATACAAACTAGATTCAGAAAACTCAATAAAGATGAAGGACATACTCTATGTACTAGGCTTGAAGAATAACTTACTTTCCATATCAACTTTAGACAAGAAAGGTTATAGAGTTTCCTTTATAGATGGATAATTTCTTATGTGGGCTAAAGGAGAAACCATAAATGAAGCAATCGTCATCGGAAATGAAGAAAATGGCTTATATAAACTAAAAGGTCACCCAGAGATTGCCATAACCCATGCCATTGAAAAATCATGTGAACTTTGGCATAGAATATTGGCCCACATCAACTACAAGGCGCTACCATACATATGCATAGCTATCATAGGTTTACCAGAACTCAAGGTTGATCAGGAAGGCATATGAAATGGATGTGCGCAAGGGAAGAATATCAAGAACCCTTTTCCAAAAAGGGACAACAAAGAAGGAGTACTAGAACTCATTCATTTAGACGTGTGTGGCTCAATGCCATCATCCTCCATTAGTGGGTATGTATACTATGTATCATTTATTGATGACTATTATTGCAAGACCTAGATATATATCTTAAAATATAAAGATGAAGTATTCAGCAAGTTCAAGGAATTCAAAGCCTTGATAGAGAATCTTTTTGAAAGGAAGATTAAGATACTCAGGTCAGATAATGGAGGAGAATATACCTCAAAAGAGTTCATGAAATTCTGTAGAGATGTTGGGATCAAGAGGGAACTCAGTACTCCCTATAATCCTCAACAAAATGGTGTAGATGAAAGGAAGAACATAACAATTATGGAATCTGTGAAGACCATGATCCATGATCAAGATCTTCCTATGTGCTTATGGGCAGAAGCAACAATGGAAGCTGTTTATGTGCGAAACCGATTATCCCATAGTTCACTTGGGTTCAAGACCCCATTAGAGATGTTCACTAGAAAGAAACTAGAGGTAATCCATCTCAAAATATTTGGCTGCCCAGTCTTCATACACATTCCAAAAGACAAGAGAAACAAGTTGGAACCCTCCATAAAGAAGGGAATATTTGTGGGATACTGTGAGGTCTCCAAGGCCTTCAGAATCTATATACCAAGTCACCGCCACATTGAGATCAGAAGGGACATGACCTTTGATGAAGAAGAAGAATTTAATAAATCAAGAATATGCCATTTTGAATAAGTGTATGAAGATGAACCCGAAAATCCTAGGATTGCAGAATCTGTGAGGGAAGTTCCCAAAGCTACAGAACTAGTGAGGGAAGTCTTAACTTACCCTGATGAGGAAACTCTTGAAGACCATGATGTAAAAGAAGCTCAAGAACCTCCTCAAATGACCTTCCATGAAATAAATCCTACTTGGGCAAGAGAGATTATTCAAGATGGAGAGAAGTATGGTGTTCTAGAAGGAACCTCAAGACAAGTGAAAAGACCAAAGCCATTCTCTAGTTACACGGCTTTGATGTGTGATCTCCTAGATGAGGAGCCTACCTGCTTTGAAGAAGCCTTCCAAAAGAAGGAATGGGAAGATGCCATGACATAGGAATACCAATCCATAATAAAGAACGATGTATGGGAAATAGTTCCTAGACCAAAAAGTAAGGATGTGGTATCATCAAAATGGCTCTTCAAAATAAAACATGCTACTGATGGAAGTATTGAGAAATATAAAGCAAGATTTGTTGCTCGTGGATTTTCCCAGAAAGAAGGCATTGACTATGAAGAGACATTCACTCCTGTAGCCAGATACACTTTGATTATAACCATCATAGCTCTTGCAGCAAATATGAAATAGAAGTTGCACCAGATGGACATGAAGACAACTTTCCTGAATGGTGTTATCAAAGAGGAAGTGTATATAGAGAAACCCCAAGGATTTGAGGTTGAAGACAGAAAGTCTCATGTCTGCAGATTGAAGAAAGCCTTATACGGATTGAAGAAAGCTCCCAGAACTTGGTATGGCCGTATAGATAGTTTCTTGACGAGCTTGGGCTTTACCAAGAGTAAAGCTGATTCAAATCTCTTCTTCAAAATTATGAATGATGAACCAGTAATACTATTGCTGTATGTGGATGAATTATTCTTAACTGGAGAAGAAAATCTCATCACTGAATGTAAGAAGAAACTCACTTTAGAATTTGAGATGAAAGACCTCGGCCTAATGCACTATTTCCTAGGTCTTGAGGTATGGTAGAGTCCAAAGAGAATCTTCCTTAACCAAGGTAAGTACACGATTGAGATCTTAAAGAGATTCGGCATACTGGAATGCAAGCCCATGAATACACCCATGGAAGAGAAGATGAAGCTACTGGTCGATACTTTGTTAGATTTGATTGATGCCACACTATACAAACAAATTATTAGATCGCTGATGTACCTAATGAACACCAGACCAGACATTTGTTTTTCCATGAACACCTTGAGTCAGTTTCTGGTAGAGCCCAGAAATGTTCACCTAGTGGCTGCAAAACATGTGATGAGGTACCTTAAAGGTACATTAGATTGTGGTCTCGGTTATGACGGAGATCACAATTTCACATTGAGTGGATACACTGATTTAGATTGGGTAGGAAGCGTTGCTGATAGAAAAAGCACTTTCGGATGTTGTTTCAGTTTGGGATCAGCCATGATAAGCTTGGTATAGTTCGAAAGGACACTCCATGAAAGGGGGAGTATATATGATTCCTTGCTTCTAACCTCACTGTTAGAATTAAAGAAAGATGTTGTGTGGGTTCTCTGTTTTTGACCGCGCTAGTAGAGGTAAAGATAGATGAGTCATTGCTTCTGACCTCATTGTTAGACGTAAAGAAAGACAATGTGTGTGTTCCTTGCTTATGACCTCGCTGGTAAACGTAAAGCAAGATGAGTCATTGCTTCTGACCTCACTGTTAGACATAAAGCAATATGATGTGTGTGTTCCTTGATTCTGACCTCACTGTTAGATGTAAAGCAAGATGAGTCATTGCTTTTGACCTCACTGTTAGACGTAAAGCAAGATGATGTGTGTGTTCCTTGCTTCTGACCTCACTGTTAGATGAAGAAAGATGAGTCATTGCTTCTGACCTCATTGTTAGACGTAAAGCAAGATGATATGTGTGTTCCTTGCTTCTGACCTAGTTGTTAGACGTAAAGAAATATGATGTGTTCCTTGCTTCTGACCCAGTTGTTAGACGTAAATCAAGATGATGTGTTCCTTGCTTCTGACCCAGTTGTTAGACGTAAAGAAAGATGATGTATACCTTGTTTCTGACCTAGTTGTTAGACGTAAAGAAAGATGTGACTTGCACTGAGCTACCATCTTAACAACTGTGACATAGAGCCAGTCTAGTACTGTGATGGGCCAACCTATTGCTATGATGAGGTATCATTTTATATACTGATACATATTGATGCAGATGATGATGGCATTCTTTTGAGAATGATGATGTTGCTGATGAAGAAAACTTCCGATGACTTATAGATATGCCAGCCAATGTTCCAAGATGATATTGATGATACTATCCTCTTGATGCCATTGATGATGCAGACCTCTCTCGCCTGATGCCATTGAAGAATACCCTTCTTGTTAAGGGGGAGTGCTGAAATAATGTAACTGCAAAGAGTATTCTTATTAGTATTGATATATAAGTCATAGGATCAATCCCCATTGTGGATTGATCATGTCAGTTATTGTATTAGGACCAAATCCCCATTTGTGGATTGGTCAACAGACAATTGTAATAGGCAGAATAAGAAGTTGGCCCCAACAGTTATTATCGAGACCCAGAAATATAATAAAGGTGGGTTTACCCACCCAAAGTAAGAATTCAGCCCTGCCAGTGAAGACACTTCACACATGCTAGACTTGTATATATAGGGAAGCTAGTGCCTCACTTTATCACACAACTCACTTGCTCATTTCTAAGAGGCAAGTTTCGATTTACCAGTTGGAGAGAGCGAGAAGAGTGGCACATATTTTGGAGAGGACTTTTGTATTGGTTTGAGTTATCTCTTGGCATTGTATTGGCAATTTATAATAAGGAAGTTTTGCTGGGTTTTCTTCCCCTAGAGGGTTTCCCAGGATAAATGTTGTGTCTCTTGTGAATGTGTATTTCTCATTGATCTTGTTCTTATGTTGTTGTTATCTATTGAAATGCAAAGAACTATAATAATGGCATAAACATTAACACATTCCTCCTTGTTTTTCTATGCATGTGTGTGGAGTATTAATTGTAGTTTCTTGTTTTATGGACGTGGTGCTCGCCGTTAGCTGTGTTGTGTAGCTGTAGTCGTTGTTTTTCTCCTGTTTCAAAAAAAAGAAATTTTTTGCACTTCTGCTTCGCTGGTAGTCGTAACGATTGCAACCTTTACAGAAAGGAATGGCAAGGAAAGCCAAGGGATGTCAAGGAAAGGCATGGAATTTCAAGGTAAGGAAAGGAAAGTAAAGGCAACGGAATGCATGAAAAGGAAAGGCATTGCAAGGAAAGTCATGGTAAGGCAGGAAAACAAATGGAAACGTATGACATGTCAAGGCAAGGAAAGACATGTCAAGGCAAGGCATGGATTATCAAGGCAAGGCATGGATTGTCAAGGAAAGGTAAGGCATGGCAAGGCTAGGCATGAAATGTAAAGGAAAGACATGGCATGTCAAGGAAATGCAAGGAATGTCATGTCAAGGAAAGGAAAGACATGTCAAGTAAAGGCATGTCTTGTCAAGGCAAGGCATGGATTATCAAGGAAAAACATGGCATGTCAAGGCAAGGCATGGCATGTCAAGGGAAGGAAAGACATGTCAAGGCAAGGCATGGATTGTTAAGGAAAGAAATGGCAAGGCTAGGAATGGAATTCCAAGGTAAGTAATGACATGTTAAGGAAACAAAAGGAATGATATGTCAAGGAAAGAAAAGGAATGAAATGTCAAGGCAAGACATGGAATGTCAAGGCAAGACATGGCATGTCAAGGAAAGGACATACACGTGCCTCACTTAACTAAGACCTAGTTCTGAACATCCTCTAACAAACACTTTTATAGGAGACTGAATCATAGGAGAGGGGTCCCCCTAGATGGAATCTGACGCCAAGAGTCCAACAAAACTAACTTTCTGTCGATACAAAGCATTTTTTGCATGATATGGTGAGTTGGAACTCATTTCCTAAAGCCATTTAGGGACATAATGACAATTTGGTCCAATGGCACAAAATCACAACCGAGAAACATAGTTGAGTTTCATAAGATATGGAAGGTCCGTATGACCAACTCCCATGCAACCACGGTGCCCACAATCACTTGACACAGGGGATTTGAAATTTGACCACCTGTGCCACATTTTCATTGTGCCTTACTGAGCTAAATCCTAGTTTTGAAGATCCTCTAGCAAACACTTTTCTGGACAACAAAATCATAGGAGAGGGGTCCCCCTAGATGGAATCTATTTCCAGGAGTTTAACAGAATTGGAGATTCATCTATCCAAGGCATAGTTTGGGTTCTATGGCAAGTTGCAACTCGTCTCCTAAAGCTATTCATGAACACGATGACAATTTGGTCTAGGGGCACAAAAAGAAAATTGAGTGACGTAACTGAGTTCTGTAAGCTCCAGAAGGTCCATATGGACAACTCCCATGCAACCATGGTGTCCACAATCACCCAAAATAGGGGTTGTGAAAATTGACCCCTTGTTTTATATTTGCATTATGCCTCACTGAGATAAACCCTAGTTTTGAAGATCTTGTAAAAAACACTTTTTTGGGTGACAAAATCATAGGAGAGGGGTTCCCCTAATTGGAATATGATGCCAAGAACCCAATGAAATTGATGGTTTGTCAATCGAACACATGATTTTCGTGTTATGATGAGTTGCAACTTGCCTCCTGAAGCCATTTAGGGAGACAATGAAAATTTCGTCCAGGGGAAAAATATCACAACCGTGTGATGTAACTGAGTTATGTAAGATTCTAAAGGTCTATATGGATAATTCCCACATGAACATGGTGCCCACAATAGACTGACACGGGGGTTTTGAAAGATGACCCCCTGTGCCATATTTACATTGTGACCGCAAGACTCTCGGGCACATAGAAACCCCTTATATGTTGTTTCTATGCAATCCATGGACTTGTTGCAATTCAGATAATGTTATATTAGTGAAATTTAAGAGTATATAGGAATGCTATCTTATTTTAAGAGAAAATATTGTCCATGGAATTGTTGCAGAGATTTAGTACTTTTCCAAGACTTATATTCCTATCCCTTTACCACTCTCTACATACAAAACCACTGGCCCTAAACTATTAAAAAGTTAGTTTTCTTCCAAATGGTTTCTTTCTACCAGAGAATCTAAACCTATCTTCCAATAGGCTTACAAGCCAACTCCCAAATTAGTGAAATTTGTTTGTTGTACTTCATGGAAGCTAAATGAAAATTTTTAAGCTTGAAAGCCAATTTCAACTTATTATTTTCTTAGCTAATATTGAGGCCAACCATCAATGGGAGATGAAAATACCCTATGGTTGAACATACAAATTCCACAAAACTATTAAAGGATCTAGTAACCTAGATTTTAATTTCCACAAAGACTATCTAATCTAGGCAACACCATCCAAATCCCTTTTTTCTTATCAAACAAAGTGCGCTATCTCATCTCTCCTTGTGCTACCATTTAAAATTTAGATAAAATTGTGTGCAAAATATGTTGAATACTATTCTGGGATAGTCTCTCAATGAGAGAATAATAGGACAAATATTTTCCTAAAAAGATATGGGAGCATAGAATAAGAAAAAACTAGTAATTGTCCTGCAACAATTACCATGAACAAAAAATATTTATTATCAAGATCTCGCTCCTTATAAAAAATATCAAGAGAACCTATAAAAAACACTTTTTTGGGTAGAATAATCATAGGAGAGGGGTCCCCTATCTGGAATCCGATGCCAGGAGTTCAACAAAACTGACATTTCATCGATCCGAGGCACAATTTGAGTGCTATGGAGAGTTGCAACTCACCTCCTGAAGCCATTCAGGGACACACTGACAATTTGGTTCAAGGGTATAAAATCACAACAAGGAAATGTAACTCAATTTAGTAAGCTCTGGAAGGTATGTATGATCAAATCCAACGCAATCATGATGCCCAAAATCGCCTGACACATGAGTTGTGAAAGTCGACCACGTATGTCGAATATTCATTATGTATCGTTGACCTAAACCTTAGTTCCATATATCTTCTAATAGACACTTTTTTGGGCGACTGAATCATAGGAGAGGGGTACCCCTAACTAGAAGCCGATGCCAAGAATCCAAAAAATTGGTGTTTCATTGATCCATGGCACATTTTGCATGCTATGGTGAGTTGCAACTCATTTCGTGGACACAATGATAATTTGGTCTGGGGGAAAACAATCAAAACTAGGCGACGTAACTGAGTTCCATAAGCTTTGAAAGGTCTCTATGACCAACACCCATGTGACCACAGTGCCCACAATCACCCAACACAGGGGCTTTGAAAGTTGACCCCCTCTACCAGATTTTCATTTTTCCTCACTATCTAAACCCTAGTTCCAAAGATCCTATAAAAAACACTTTTTTGGGTGAAAAAATCATAGGAGAGGGGTTCTCCTAGCTGGAATTCGGTGCCAGGAGTCCAACAAAACTGACATTTTGTCGATACGAGGCACATTTTGGGTGCTATGGCTAATTGAAACTCACCTCCTAAGGCCATTGAGGGGTAAAATGACAATTTGGTCCGAGGGAAAAAAATCAAAATTGGGTGGCGTAACTAAGTTTCATAAGCTTCGTACAGTTCATATGGCCAACTTCCATGCAATAACGGTGCCCAAAATCTCTCGACATAGGGGTTGTGAAAGTTGACACCCTATGCCAGATTTTCATTCTGCCTCACTGAGCTAAACCTTAGTTCATGAAGTCATCTAACATACACTTTTCTGGGTGATGAAATCACAGGAGAGGGGTCCCCCTAGCTGTATTCCATTTCCAGGAGTCCAACAAAAATGACATTTCATCTATCTGAAGTACAATTTAGGTTCTATGGCGAGATACAAATCGCCTCCTAAAGCCATTCAGGGACACAATGAAAATTTGGTTCGAGGGAAGAAAATCATAATTAAGAAACGTAACTATGTTCCTAAAGCTCCAGAAGATCCGTATGGCCAACTCCCACATGACCACATTGCCCATAATCCCCTAACATAGGGGTTGTGTAAGTTGACCCCTTGTGCTGGATTTCAATTGTGCCTTTCAGAGCTAAACCCTAGTTCCAAATATCCTCTATCAAACACTTTTATGGGCTACATAATCACAAGAGAGGCATCCCCCTAGCTAGAATCTGTTTCTAGGAGTCCAACAATACCAACGTTTCATCTGTTCGAGGCACAATTTGCGTGTTATGGAGATTTACAACATGCCTTCTGAAGCCATTCAGGGACACAATGACAATTTGGTTCGAGGGAAAAAAATCACAACCAGGCGAAGTAACTGACACTAGCATATTTGGCCCATTTTGCGATGGTTGTTTCGACGCTAGTGCAATGCTATGTCATTGATATGGTGATGAATCTGGAGTCTCTGTAACGTCGGTTTATGTGACGTGGCATTTTCGACGAACTTGATCAAACATCACAAAAGTGACAATAAAGGAAAACAATGTGAAACCAACTTTTCGTCTAAATTGGAACAACAACATTTATAGCTAAACCGATGCATCAATAGAATATTTCATCGCATCTTTGATGAAAACTTTTTGTTGTTTATGTAGCTAAATCGACGCATCAATAGAAGTTGTCGTCGCATATTCAACGCACATTTCCCTTGTTTATATATCTAAATCGTCGCATCAATAGAAGTTGTCATCGCCTATTCGATGACAACTTTTTGTTGTTTATGTAGCTAAACCAACGCATCAATAGAAGTTGTCGTCGCCTATTCGACCACAACTTTTTGTTGTCTATGTAGCTAAACCGATGCATCAATAGAAGTTGTCGTCGCCTATTCGACGACAATTTTTCATTGTTTATATAGAAAAACTGTTGCATCGATTAAATTTGTCCATGACGACAACTTTTCATTGTTTATTTAGAAAAACTGTCGCATCGATTAAAATTTTTGTTGGAGAT
>JZKD02S1985066.1:399742-425833 GCA_000966675.3 Picea glauca
TAGTGCTACATCACAATACACTTCATTGGAAAAATTAACATATATGGAAAACTTTACCTTAAAACACCATGTGACTCTCATAACAAAATTCTCTTGCAACCAACTCAATGAACATGGTTGTGGATGCTTATATGTTTGTATAATGAATTATTTAATTGAAGCTATAGAAATAAGGTTGGATTGAGAACCACTATTGAATATATCACAGGTGAAAATGTTAAGGTAGTGTGAATGAAAAGAAGAAGATTGTTATCAAGGAAATATCAAAAGTGATCTATAACATGCTTGGGAAATCAATGGTTTATTGATACTTTATAAAATACCTTTTCCAAAAAATGGTAAAGTGCACCGAGATCTATGCAGAAAACTATACTTCTTTGTCATGCAATTTATTGAAGGACCCTCTTCAAATGGATGTCATGCTTTGATTCTCTCAAGGAGAATGTTTCTAGGATACACATATGGGTAAAGTTCCATTTGTACTTAATGAGTTCTATAATGAAAACATGTTTTGTGTGATTGATGACAAGCTAGGGGATTTTCTTAAAAAATATATGGCCTTTTTAATTATTCTAATATGATAGTTGCAAAAAACTATGTATTAATGGATTTTCTAGAAGCTTTTCTTGAGTTTATTAGTCTATCAATAGGAGGGGAGGAAATATGAAAACCATTGAACTATCAAAATGTGTCATTCAACTATAGATACTATTGTAAATATTACCACCTTAAGATTTACTATCTTAGAAAAAACCATCGGAATACCAATGATGAAATCCATATGGCTAATGCCCCCTAAAACTTTGGTCATGTATTGTTAAAGTTAGTTTCTAAATTTAGTAAAGGGAAGAGGAAGCAAGATGAAGTGAACAAGTTTCCCATTCTATATTAGAAATGGATTTCTAAGGTGAAAAACCCGCAACTCCTTTTTAACTAAAATCCACAATGGATTACTTATGAGGACTTTCAAGGTCTTGTTAGATATAAATGGAAACATTTTGAACCATTGAAGAAGAACTTGTTAAAAATAATTGGAAACATTATGATCCCTTGAATGAGAACAATGTGACAAAACAATTCTTTGAAAACCTCTCATGGGCTAAAAGTATTGTTATAAATTAGGAAAATGAGACCTTCAAAAGATCCAACAATGATCACAAAAATCTATGATAGAATATTTATTAGAATGATTTACTTTGGATAAAAGATATGTGATGAACATGGAGTAGTTGGGAGCACTATAAAGGGAAAAAAATGATGGGAAAGGAGGAGGCCAAATGGCGAAAAAAAATATTGTGAGTTGGCTAGTCAAAGGAGATTTTAATAGTTCTTTTTTCCATTATAAAGCTATCTATTCGATAGACCAAAACATAATATGGATAGTGAACAATCCAAATGGAATGGAATGTAGGTAATTCAAGAAATTCCAGGGCAAGTAGTTAGGCATTTCAACATATCTACCAAGATCTAAGGAAGAAAAATATAAGATATATTCAATCCCTATCTTCAAATTTCACCCAAATAGTCAATTTGGGTTGTTGTACATGTCAATTTGGCATGAACAGAAGCCATAGGGATGTTTTGAATTCCAATTCGTCATGCACAACAAACCTATGTCTTCTGTGCATGTCAAATTGGCATGCAAACCAACCAATAAGGATGTTGTGCATTCCAATTTGGCATGCACATAAGACATATGGATGTTGTGCATCCCACATTGGCATGCACAACATCCATGTGTCTTCTTTGCATGCCAAATTGGCATTCATAACAACCCTATTGGCTGGTGTGCATGCTAATTTGGCATGCACATAATCCATAGGGTTGTTGTGCATGCCAATTTGGCATGAATAGAAGCCATAGGGATGTTGTGCATGCCAATTTGGCATGCAAAAAAACGCTATGGCTTCTATGCATGATAATCCCTAGGCCTTTATTGTTATCTTATTGAATTCTATAGAATTTTATTTCAATTCTCTAGGATATTTTTCTATAGATTTACTTCGTCTTGAACAATATAGAACCTCTTGTAAGATCCTTAAGGAATTTTCCTATAGAATTATATTTCTGTGTAAATAAATCTTCAAAATCATCTAAAATATTATTTCCTATAGAATTAAACCCTTTCTCTCTAGAAACATGTCATGTGAACAATTCATATTCATAAATGGTAAACAATTCATGATGCCATTGAGATAGCTCGAGAATCTCTCCACCTTATGAAATATTAAAAAATCCAAGCCATTGGACTCAAAATCAATCTTTCTAAATATTTTGATCATGTCCACTAACACGATATCTAAGGTTTACTATTATCCATTTTGACTTTCATCCTCATCTCATTTCCTATATTGAAGAATGCTTCTCTATGGTTGACTTTGTTGTCATATTAAATGACTCTACTTCTACCTTTTTCAAACATTCCCAAAAATTCTATAAAGGATTCCCTTTCCCCCCTCTATTATTCCTTCTAAATAGACCATTTTAGAAAAAAAAACCCATGGAGAAAGAGGTGGGAAACATTACAGGTATCAAGGTAGTTAATTTTCTATTCATCTCTCATATCATAATTTCATATCCTTAAAGAGTGAATATCTGGTAATATAGAATGAGACACAAGTTAAAGACAAGAAAACAATAAAATGGCTCAAACGATGAACAAAAGACTTCGGGAGAAAAAAAACAATGGTTAATTGTTGGCCCTCGACCAAGTTTTGAGGAAACATTGGTCATGGTTGACCACTTTTGGGACTTCAACATGCTGGTCGAGGATTGAGTGCTTAGGTGGAGATGAGATCACAAGATCTTACTTATTTTGTGGACTTGTGGACCCAAAAAAGGGTTTTTCTAGGGTTTATGTAATGGGTTAAGGGAAGTCGACCCATGGGTTTACCCATGATTAGGCATTTTTGTAAATGTATAAATAAGTAGTAGCTAATAAATGTAGAGTGACCAATTGGCTTAGTGCATGGCTAGTTGGCTTTGTGCAAAGAGTATGTTAAGACTTGCAGAGCTAAGTGCAAGTGTGTTGTAAGTTTCTTTGTGCACATACGTTGTATGTAAGGCTTTGTGCTATCAAGGAGCTAGCTTTGTGCCTTGAACTGATTTTGGGGAAGGTGGATCTAGTGTGTTGTGCGCAAATCACCTATACAGTGCGAAGCTTGGCTCTGTGGCTTTGTGCACAAAAAAAGGTGAATGTAAGAATATTGGAGACTAACAAACAAGAAGAAGAAGTTGGTGGAAATAGCCCCACACTGGGGTGAACCACGTATATCCTGTGTCTTGATGTGCTTTGTGCAATGTTGTTTATGTGATTTATGCTCAATGTTGTTGTTATAATGTATGATGAACGCATCTAATGTTGTCTATTAGTGCTTAATGTTATTTGAATGTTAGATCTGAGATAATGCTATGTGCTAAGTGATTGAAAGTACTTGTTCTTTATTATTACTGCGCTAATATGTAATAAGGGTTTTATTTGCGATGTGAATGAGACTCATGATATAATTCATATTGTTGTTTAAGTGCTATGTTAAGAATTGTAATCATAGATATGTGTCCTAGCTTGGTTATAGATACCTGAGTCCTGCAACCCCCCTTGCCTCTACCTCAGGTGAGACTTCATCTTCTTTGCAGGTGTTATCGAAAGGGCTAGTAGTTAGGGTTTTTTTGGTGCGTTGTTGAAGCGTCGAACCCTGGGTCTACCCCTGTGCCAAAAAATGGTTCTGTTTCCAGGACCTGAAACTGTGATTGCTGGGAACTGAAGAAAAGAGAAAGATTTGTGCATAGATATGTTTTTGTAGTGCAGTATTCTACTTGACTTGCGAATCTCTATGCTAAGAAAGAAACCAGATTTGAAGAAAAGAGGTAAGATCTTAAATCTTTATGGTCCGGTAAAGGTAAGATAAGTGGAAATATTTTCTTCGAAAGTATGAATCTAGGTATGTTTGATAGATTTTGTTCTAGTCTAAAAACTAGGGCACAGTTAGAAGAAAGAGTTGATATGAATAAATTTGATAGAAATAGAGAAATATATGTTATTGCTATGCATAGAAAGAATTTTTGGACTAATAATTGGATGTAGGAACCTAAAAATAATTTTTTCATATTGCAGGTCCAACATTGTGGTCCCAATGTGCATTACAGGAGAGGTTGGGCATCATTTAAAAGAAAGAGATGATTAACATTTTGTTATAATTGTAGAAGACCGAGACATCTTACTAAGGAATTCCCTGGTACAGGTCCTATTTGTCTTTGTTGTAAAACTATCGGTCATGAGGTTGAGGATTGTCCAAGAATGGTTACTAAGGTTGAAAAGATGAACATGAGACAAGAAAAATATAAAGAAGGTCAAAAGACTAAGGATATGTTAGAGAATCATAAAGAAAAAGAGTCAGAGACTATGTTAATAAAATTAAAAGAGATAATGGATGATCAAATAGACATCAGTTTACAATAGATCCTGAAAGAAAACCAACGCATAGTTACAAGAATAGAAGACTTCGACATAGATAGTGTATTAGACGAAGAAACACATGTGAATATTATGCTAGAAAGCACTTGGGAAATTTTGGGAAAGCCTTCTATGTTACCTTCATTGGGAAGGATAGACTTGTTTAAAGGAAATATGATAACCCTATGTGGAAGAGTTATCTATATACCTATGATTTATCATGAAACATCGATTGAAGAAGAATTTGAAGTCATTAATTTTTTTGAGAATAACACCCCTTTTCCACCTTTGTTAGGAAATATTTGGATTAAGAAGGACCAGATTAGAAGGAAAGCAGAGGAGGAAGCTACAAAAAAGAAAAATAAAGAGCTAAGGGACCTCATAACCAGAAAAATAGAGAGACTAATAAAAGAACAAGAGGATAAGTCGAAGCAATATATGGAAAGATAATTAGCTATTGAAAGAACGTAAGAAGACTTGAAGAAACTGTCCATGCAAGAAAGAAGTGTAGCCACCCCAAAAATAGTAAGAGAAGGGACATTAACCTCAAAAGCTTTAAGAGCATATCAGCAGTGCGAAGTCCTTTTACCAGGAGAGAATAAGAGCAAAAATGGGAAGAGGATTCTAGAAATTGTTAGAGAAGCTTAGATCATAGGGAAAAGGCCAAGAAGCTCAATAAGAAGAAATCCAAGTTAGAAAAACTATAGGAAGTTACAGAAAATACTTTGTAGGAGATATATCCGCAGAACCTGAACCTTGTCGAAATAACAGAACCACATAGAATGGTACTTCGCCACAACGAAGCTATATGACTATTGGAGGCACCTTGACCATTAGAATGACACCCAAGAATAGCTAGAAAACAAAGTGATGAGTGAATGGATCGTTCAGGCCATGCCATAACATACTGATTCGTATTGATTGAGGCATTCCCGCCTGTTGGAGGAATCCATTACATCGCTTTCTTATTTAACTCATTGGACGCTGCGCCAGGACCACTTTTTTCCACCTGTGATTATCTGAACTAACACAGAATTGAGTGTATATCACACTATGATTTCTAGACCTCACCATATGTTGATTACCTCGCTTATCTATTTGCCTACCCAATCTATTTTGTTACAAGTGTGAATGTCGGGCGAACCGAGCGCATTAGAGAAATTTGTGGAGGAGATTATCATGGAGCTCATGGATGAGAGAGTTATGTCTGTAGGAATACATGAATCATCAACTAGGGGACTATAAGCATCCCCCTCGACTGGACATCATTCTTTCCAAACCGCTACTGAGAAGCGAAGAAAACACCGTGATGATCTGGCTAACGCAAAACAAATCGTGTCGGTCTTTCCGGAGTACATACCGCCTTTGGCTGGCGCAGTTAACCATGATAGTATTCCATGAGACTTCGAGTATATGTTGATCATGACATACATCTTGAAGGGGATACATGTAGTTGGACCCTAGTTAGGACATATCCCAGCTCTAAAGAACATCAACTTCAACCTCAGAGACCAGAAGAACTACGTGATGTTCGCGCCGCATAGGTATTTGATGAAGGCGATTAGAAAGAAGCCATGCATAGTATCTCATCTGTGGATTAAGGAGCTTGTGCAGTCAATGATACTGAACGTGATGAAGATCCCTCACTTTGGCCGACATCAAGAGGTTAACACTTGCGTTAAACTCCTCTTGTCGTGCTATCACTGAGGATATCTATGGCTTGACATGAACATCATTGTGGATCTGGCACTGATACACCTCATCACAAGACTAAGCATGCAAGGATCAAACCCTCAACAGTTCTACCCAGGGAAGACTTTAGATCGCTCCCTGGCACAATGCATAAAGGAGGATTATGGCAATGTAGAAAAGGGAAAGTGAGGCTACAAGGTAGCCTCCATATAGGATGGTGCAGTGTACCTAGCTTGTCATCTTATAGCTCGAAATATTGTCAGAAAGAACCATCTGACATAGGTCACTGGATTTGTAGTATACCTCTGAGGGAAGTGCATAGAAGGAATGCAAATGAACTGGGCACGTTACCTCGTCAGTGAGCTCGAGAAGGACTTATGTGAAGTGCAGGATTAGGGCTATGAATTCCATTTCACTTGGTTATTGGTATTGATCGTAATTGTCACTTGGTAGATGCCGGAAGGAGAAAAATTTCCTGAAGTTGAGCCGTCAGAGCCATTGGACGCAAGGTACTCCACCTTTTTGGTATAAAAATGACACGTTGAAGAAGTGGTAGTCAAATGATGTTTTCCATGCCTACTACCAACAGCTGAAGCATGCTATTGAGGCATTTCCATGAATGACACTGAATACATTGCACCAGTACATACCGCTAGAAAATTTCCACGCATATCGACACTCTATCTACATCACTGCGCGTAGGGATGAGAGTAAGGAGGAGTTGCAGTTCTACTATAAGATGACCGATGAAGACATGGATGAGATCACCAAAGAATGGCCAGTAGATTTCCTTGTATTGGTGGAATAAGAACTCTCTGACCCTGACATCATAGGAAGTTGATTGGTTACCAATCATTATGGACATGCTAGCATGAAGAAAAAGAAAAAAAAGGAGGAAGTGCAGAAAATAGAAACTGATGAGGAGGGAAATGCTGTAGAGGAAAGTAGGCCTGAATCACCCATAGAGGGAGGAGGAGATGAAGTGACCCAAGAGGAAGGAGGGGAATAAGGAGAAAATCAAGACAAAGGAGAAGTTACACCACCAAAGGATCTCCTTACCAAGGACGAAACATCAAAGAAAAGGAAGGTTTCTCCACAGAAACCCTCAACAAGAAAGAAAACCCATGCCAATAAACCCCAATTGAAGAATGTGCTCACAATGGACGATGTCAATCTCATCATTGCAACTGTGGAGGATGATTTAGAGGATATCTTACAAAAACATGGAGCGAAGCAGGAAACATTGTATGAAATAATCAAGAAGGAGATGAAATAGATACAACAAGCCATCCATTAGAGCCGTGCTATTCCTACTGCACCTTCTTCATGCAAGATTGCATAATTGTGGGATGAGCCTACCCAATTATGAAGGCTAGTAGATGCAATAGAGGCTCGACTTCATCGAGTCCAAGAAGAAAAGAAGAAGGCTACAAAATCCTTAAAGCAAGAAAAGGAGGAGGTCTTAGAGAAAATTCGAGCTACGCAGAAGGAGAAAGATGAAATTTAGGTGATGTTCGAGGAGGAAAATGCAAAGATACAAAAATAAAAAGACTAGCTGGTCACAGAGAAGACTGCGTTCAAAGAGGTGGTCACTAAAGCACTTCGGTCTGTGTTAGGATTGGCACAATAGGAAGAAGATTCAACTGAGATTCAAGTGGGGAAGCTCGCTGAGGCCATTCAACAGCTTCAAGAAAGGATAACAAAGATATATATCCAAGCAGTGTCGAGCACTCTGAAAGAAGTGCACGATTAGAGTGAAGAAATCACCAAGAGCGCAGTTGGAAGGATAAGGAAAATTGCCTCAGAATGTAAGAAATTGAGTGATTGTAGTGCACAGACCTAGGAACGCCTTGAAGAAGATCCATAGTTTAGGAAAATGGAAGCAAAACTCCTGGAGGCGCAACAATAGGCATCCACAATGAAGGCGCAGATGAGGCTACTCACTCTGGTCGAGAAAATGAAGAGATCACAGGAACAACGCGTAGTCCAGGATTAGATTGCTTCCATCCAAAGCATAGTCATGGAAGTGACACAAAGACTACAGTCGGTGCAGGACAAATCCTGCATGATTTTTGAAGAAATTGAAGGACAAGGCTCGCAGCTAGACCAAGTGGTTACGACAGTGGAACAACACATGAAAGGGTCTGTTATAGAGTAGTTGATCTAGGAGTTCGTTGAGCAGGAAGCTTTGGCAAAGCAACAAGTCGAGGCAACTCGAGGCCTTTAAAGCAACGTTACCTAGATCTGAGTGACTCGGGACGAGTCACAAGTGATTGTTGGGGGCCTGTTGGACCTCGACCAAATTTTGAGGAAACATTGGTCGTGGTTGACCACTTTTGGGACTTTGACAGGCTGGTTGAAGATGGAGCGCCCAGGCAGAGCTGAGATCGCAAGATCTTACTTATTTTGCATATTTGTAGACCCAACAAAGGGGTTTTCTATGGTTTTTGTAATGGGTTAAGGGATGTTAGCCCATGGGTTTACCCATGATTAGGCCTTTTTGTATATGTATAAATAAGCAGTAGCTAAGAAATGTAGAGTGACTGATTGGCTTAGTGCATGTCTAGTTGATTTTGTGAAAAGAGTATGTTAAGACTCACAGAGCTAAGTGCAAGTGTGTTGTAAGTTTCTTTGTGCAAATATGTTGTATGTAAGGCTTTGTGCTATCAAGGAGTTGGCTCTGTGCCTTGACCTAATTTTGGGGAAGGTGGATCTAGTGCGTTGTGCACATATCACCTGTCTAGTGTGAAGCTTGGATCCTTGGCTTTGTGCATAGGATTAGGTGAATGTAATAAGATTGAAGACTAATAAAGAAGAAGAAGAAGTTGGTGGATGTAGCCCCACACTTAGGTGAACCATGTATATCCTGTGTCTTGATGTGCTTTGTGCAATGTTGTTTATGTGATTTATGCTCAGTATTGTTGTAATAATGTATGATGAATGAATCTAATGTTGTTTCTTAGTGCTTAATGGTATTTGAATGTTAGATTTGAGATAATTCTATGTGCTAAGACATTGAAAGTACTTGTCCTTTATTATTACTGCATTTATCTGTAATAAGGGTTTTATTTTCGATATGAATGAGACTCATGATCTAATGAATATTGTTGTTTAAGTTCTCTATTAAGTATTGTAATCACAGATATGTGTCCCAACCTGGTTGTAGACACCTGAGTCCTGTAACCCCCCCTTCCTTTAACTTGGGTGAGACTTCATCTGCTTCACAGGTGTTGCTGAAAGGGTCGGTAGTTAGGGTTTTGTTGGTGCATTGTTGAATTGTTAAACCTTGGGTTAGACCCTATGCCAACAAAAAATAAGTTAATATGGTTGTTTTTATCCTTTAACTCAGCCATGGAATAATGGTTTACTCTTTGTAACTATATTTCCCAATTAGTTTGCTTCTTATTAATTAAATAAATAAATAAAAAAATTACAAAAAAAAATCCATCATCACTGTTTATGATGATATAGTTCCACCCTCAAGTATTTCATTTTTCACCATGGAAATGGATTACAAGTGAACCGCCAAGTCATATGATTTATGTTTTAAGTACTCGTCGCAACACTTAGGAAATGCATGAACTCAAAACCAACCATACCTTTCCAACGACACTCTTGGCTGCAACCATGGTTTAATTCTACTTTACTAGACCTTTACTTTTCCAATCCAATGACTCTCTGCATAAACTCCCTCAATCACCATCTATAACTCCACAAACTTGCATATCACCTTCACTACAATACAAGCATGATTCTATCCCTCCACTTCATAAATACATCTAAGTCCCAAAAGTCCTGTGTAACCGAATGAACTCATCTCCAATGCCCTACCATCTCTACACATTATCTACTTACAACTCAAGGAACTATGCAGACACCGCCCAACTGCTAAGTCATGTTGTTGTAAAAACTTGCATAACTCTATGAATAATCACCTCATCTAAAGGTTGTGATCAACCCACGCATCTAAAAACCCATCTCGACTCAATTGTTGTTCTTGGTGATGCACAACATGAAGATGTCATGATGAAAATATGCCCAACCAACTAAATTTCTACAAATATTATCTAGGTTGCATCAAGTCATCAACTTAACCTAGTGCTTCAACTCATCAAAATTGGGAACTTATCCCATTCTTCATCACTTCTACAATCACCCTCTACAATCACTTCGTCATTCATCACTATAGTTAGATCTGTGATCAATCCTATGACAAGTCTTTTGTTCTTCTGCCTTTCCCAAGTGCTTGGATCACCCATGAACTATGTGCCTTGTCTTATCAAGGTGTTCACACAAGTCTGGTACTTACTTCCATCACCAATCAAACAAACCAATTCTATACCCAGACTATCTCGGTGAAAGGTCATACCACATTACCAAACCTTCACCAACTCTGTGCCCAAATGACATCTATGATCAGATCTACGACAAGTCCTGTGATGAACTCTGTGATGAATTATGTGACCACCCACCTTGTCCAAGTGCTTCATTGTCACCACAAAATCTATGCTCAGGTTGTATAAGGTGTGTGCCAATATAAACCTCCCATCACACTGTCAACGAGAACCTTTGTCATAAGTTTGATGCAAAGTCTCTACGATGAACTATTTTTCTCCATCAAAAGGCTCATGAAGTGTGCAAACATTCTCACTAAACAATCTTCCAAAGGAACCGTGAAACTAAATACATTGTTCCTTAACAACACCATTATGAGTATGATAGTCATGATGATCCAAATCTTCTTTGATACCATCTGTCACATCCCCATAGGATGTGGACCCAACTCATGTGATAATGCACCTCTTGAAGTCATGCGAGACCTTGACGATTCTCACTTGGATTCTTGGCAACACTGAGGATACTTCATCCAGACTATGACTCTTAACCTATATCATACCCATACTCCATTCTAGGATACAGGTGAGTCACACTTCTACTCTAGTGCAACTCACTTGTATAGTTAGATATTTTTTTAACAACTTAACACTTATTCACTTAAGCCTACATCCATGAAACAAAGAGAACACTTGTGAAATAAATAAGAGACACAAAAATATAGTGTGGGTGGCACACAATGTTCATAACACCTTACCGAGTCTTATTATTAAGAAAAAATTACAATATGAGCACTATTGGCTTGGTTTATAAATTGGCAGAGTTGCACGACTCACCTCACCTCAACAAGACACTCATACAAAAATTCATGACCCCAAGACTTACCTGTTGTAACAACTTTCACAACTCATGCAATGCACCTCATACATACACCCAACACAGACTCACTACCTCTTCTCTTTCACAAGACTTCCCACAAACCTGTGGTTTTTCCTTATAGCATGCCTCACCTAGAGCTACAAAAAGACTTCCCCAAACTCCAAAGTGACCCTTCTTGCTCCTATACTAAATCCAAATAAGGTCTCCCTAACTATGTCCACAGAATCACCTCAAGGAAAGATGAGTCCTCTCATGTGGAAAAAATTAACTTCTTGAGAGAGCTCACCTCTCCTTGCCCAAATGTGCCACAAAACGTTAGAGATGATCTTTTATTCCTTTTTGTTCCTTCTTGGTTGTGCACCCTTGTTCTTTCATATGGAATCTAAACATCGCCTTCGTGAATCATCACATCCTTTCGGTGTGCCATGCCCCTTAACAAAACAACACTCCTGAATGAATTGACACGTCCCTTCATTGACCAAGGAAACTAAATGAACCCATGCATTCATCAACCTTCATGTCCCTTGGGACTAGCATTCCCCAACCTTGGTGTGCCTAGAATTGTGCTTCACCTCATGCTTGAGAAAGCTCCTTTTCATGTTTGAGCACCCAAAGTGCTCACTTTCCCACCTAGTGTGACTCTTTGGTTCAAAGAAACCCCAAATTTTGTCTCCTTGAAGACTTGGGTGAGGGTGTCCATAGCCTTGTAGCCAAAGACCTTATATTATGAAACATGGGGTTTTGAATTTCATTATGAGAATAATAATTTGAAGGGATTTGCCTCGTACCAACTTTGATTAGTTCCAGTATAATTTGGTAAAGCCGTCTACACTAAGGAGAAAATATTTAAACTGTTTAAATGTTGGATTAAAGGACTCAAGAGTTTATAATAAGTATTACACCCGATGAATGGATCATACAAAAGTATAACCCGTTTACCACATCCAATCGACTAGGCCAACCTCCTTTTAATGATGGGAAAATAATTCATGAAATTCTTGCAGATGATAGAGGCTACTAGGTACTTGCGCTCCTCTCTACGCAACCAAGAAGTTAAATCTATACCTTTTAAATATTTCTTGTTTAGTACCAAATTCCACAGTCCTTTTCCAAATAAAAATTTCTAGCAAGACTTGGTAGCCAAGGACTAGGCGAACCAAAATAGATTTCTAATGCCCCATTCACCCATTGATTTTGGTCTAGCAATATTTTTCCATTTTGTTAAGTGGAAACATGTACTTTTTTTTGCTCCTCTCCAGATGAAATTAGAAATAAGCTGTTGGATCCTGTGGAGAATGGAAGATGGTACCTTAAAAAGGCTAAGCCAATAAATGGGTAGACTTTGCAGTATAAATTTTGCTAGAATAAGCTTCTCTCCAAAAAAGATCCAGCAGAAAGTCCAATTTCCAATCCTCTTCTCAACCTTTTGAATCATCCAATTCTAGTCAGCCACCTTGTAGTTGTTTGGTTTTAAATAAAAAACTAAGTATTTCATACATTGATCAATGCTAACAATCTGTATATTTAAGGCTACCTTCAATCTTTTCTCCAGACTATGATCAATATTTTGTGCAAGCAAGCATGACTTTTGACAATTCACATCCATACAAGAGGGTTGACATAAATTAGATAATAGATTTTTAAAAACCATCCAGTCCTCATAATTACCAACACCTAAAATGAGTACATCGTGAACAAAGAAAGTATGTGAGATGATAGTCTCAACCACAATTTTAAGTCCATGAAATGACCCTCCTTCCATGACCTTTTTCAATAATCTATTTAAACACTCGACAACCAAAGTAACAACAACGGGGAAAGAGGAAAGCCTTGTCGTAAACCTTTATGGATCTTGAAGAAATCAGTTGGAGCTTCGTTTACGAGTACTGCAATGTTAACAAATGTTACACAGGCCATGATCCATTGGGTAACCTCCCATTTTAACCCAATCTGAAATAGCAATAACCGAGGAAATTTCCAGCTCACTTTTTCATTTTCCTTCTTTAAGTCCAACTTCAAAATAAATTTTCTTAGCTTCTTAGACTTGGAAGTGTGTAAGCATTCCTAAGCATTCCTAAGAAATCCACACAACATCAAATATCAATCTATTTTTAATAAAACCAAAATTTTCAAAGGATATACTTGAATCCAATTTCTCTTTTATCCGAGAAGCAATGTTTTTCAAAATCACTTTATAAACAAAGTTACAAAGGGAAATAGGGAAAAAATCATTAAAATATCATGGAGTGCTCAGTTTGGGTATAAGAGTGAAAAAGGTAGCATTAAGTGCTCCCAGAATATTTCCCGTGCATCTAGATTCCTCAACAAACTTATGTAGATCCTCTCCCATAATGTCAAAATAAGCCTGAAAAAGTTCTTGTGTCCACCCATCAGGGTCGGGGATTTTATCTTTTGTCATTTTACAGACTATTTCTTTTACTTCCTCTAAAGTGACATATTTTCCAATCTCTTCAGTCTCAACATCATTAAAGAATCTAGGCACATCCTTGAGTACATTGATTTGGTTCCAATTGTCTTCTGTATCAATCACACTATATTGTTCTTTAAAATGTTTATAAGTAGTCTCCTTAATCTCATTTTCTGAGGATTTGAGATTCCCCTCATCAACAACTATATCCCATATAGTATTTTGACATCTTCTTTGAGAGGTGTATTTATGAAAAAAAATGGTGTTTTTGTCCCCCTTAGGTATCCAAATTGCTCGACTCCTGAGCCTCCAAGTGGATTATTCTGTTGCAAGAATTACATATTTCCTTTGTTTGAGAGACCTCAGTAAGTCCAAATATTCTTGTAAAAAGACCTCTGAGGGGAAATTCTAAAAAAATTCTAACATTTTTTGTTCAATGTTATATAACTCTGTGTGTAATTGATAATTTTTTGTTTGTCTACCAGTGGACTGTAGCTTTCTTTAAATGCTTCAACTTCAAACTCAGCAGGTGGATTGAATAAATATCCAACCAAATTCTCATATATTGCCAAGTTTCTATAACAATAGAAGAAAACCCCAGATCTGATATCCAAAAACTGTTGAATTTAAAAGGAGGGGATATTTTTTGAGATGTCTTCTCAAATTGTAAGAAAATTGGGTTATGATCAGAAATGGAGAAGTTAATGATCCAAGATCAAATTTTGTTTTGATTGCCAAGAATATTTTCATCGATCAGAAACCAATCTAATATTTTCGAGATACTAGCTAACCCAACTCCTCCATTTATCCATGTAGGTGCGAGTTGGGCTAGTTGGATATCCACTAAACCCATATTAAGTAGGATATTTGAAAAGTAATCTGCAAGAGGACCACTCCTAGCCAAGTTCCCCCATACCTCCTTGGCGGTAAGAGTGAAATTAATATCTCCTCCTACAATAATGCCCTCTTCGCTGAGTAATCCAGAATCTAATAAGGGTTTCCATAAACTTTGCCTTTCTTTATAAGGTGCATAACAGTTGGGGAGTTTCACCTGATTCACAAAATGTTTTAATATTCCTTCAAGAAAAATACCTGCAGTAGTGCCTAATGCACATAACTCAACATAGTTTGGTTCCATCCAGATAATAAACCACCCGAACGACCATTTGGGTCTAATGCAACAACATTCCATGTCGGAAGACATTGAAGAAAGTAATTTTTTTCCTTTTCACCATCCACCAAGTTTTCTTGAAAAAAGGCAATGTCAGGTATAACCTGTTTCAGAAGTAACTTGAGGGAATCTAATTTAGTGTGTCCCCCAAACCCATCAAGGTTGGAGGAAAGTAAAATCACAAGGGAAAAACAATGGTCGACTGGCTTTCTCTAAGGGACGGGGAAGAAATCCTATCAGAGTTAGGGATCGAGGAATCAGGGAGAGAGGGAACTAGAGAGATATCTGGATCAATAATAACCAGGGACAAGGATCCAAATTTTTCCAGACCACCATCAATAGCCTTAGGAGGTTTCTGAGGGATGCGAGGTCTAGGATTTTTGTGTATAGTCACATTGGAGCGTTCAAAAAGAGAAGGAATAGTATTGTCACAAATAGGAAGTTGTGAGGGCGATAACTCTACAATTGACTTGGTATTAAGGAACTGTGGGTCCTCAAGACAATTATCACCAATCATAGGGACATTAGGACAAAACAAGATAACACTCTTTATGACTAAAGGAATAGTAGGGTCATCCAAAACCATCGGAGTAAAGGAAGAAACTGTAATTCCGGTAGGCGATCCCATTCCAATAGAAGAAATAAATTTAGAACCCACAATACTGGAAGGGTTGTCATTAGGAAAAAAATAGACTAGGGGAGGAATAGGTTGTGTGTCACCAGGGGAGCACCGAGGAGTACATACAATACCCAACCCTTCTGTAACTGAATCAACGCGAAAATTTGAATCATCAACCTTCTTCATAAGGATATGCCAAAAATTTCTGAAAATCTTATGAACCCATATTTCATTATTCTTTAAAAAATTAAACTCATCGGAGGAGAGTTTAACAAAAAAAGATGGGAAAAAAACTACATCTTACCAATGATGGAGTCACAGTCAATTTTCTTAGATCTGGAGATTCCATCTAGGTCTGCAGGATTATTTGGTTAAGTTGTGTCGGATCTGTGCTCTAGGGAATACAGACAAAAATCTTTGAGATGATCTGGTTTCTAGTAGGAGTGACAAAAAGAGTTATCCCTCTAGTAATCAACCAGTTGATAGACATGAGTGTCTCCAATAACAATATCAATAACATCTATTAACCCTATGTTAAGATCCAATTCCACCAGAACCCAAGCGAGTCCAGGTTTGACTCCATCAATAACATCCATAAAAATATTTTCGTGAAAATCCCAGAGAGAGGGTTGACTCCAGGGTACCATCGTTTGAGCGTTAAGATACCTCTACTAATTATCCAAGGAGAGTTCAGAACTCTCACCAAATATCCCTCAGATAGAAAATGGAAAACCATCTAGTGATTAGAAAGGAGGCTAAATCTAGGACAATATCCAACCAAAGGCTTTGAAAAATCTAAAATCGAGTCTGTCAGGTAGACCTTAGTCATTTTGGTGTAAAAACAGTTACCCACTAGAGATTTTTTTATTAAACTGACTACTCTGTCCATAACGATATCCTTCCTGAGGACACAGCTGGTATTGGCCTCCCTAACTCTCCAAATCTTCTGTTTACAATGAGAGTGTGCATGACTACTAGTAACTGTATTGTGCCCAACACCTCCTACTCTTTGCGAAGGCTTCTACATAGGAAAGGGCGATGCACTAACACTAGGGAAAGTTTTTTCAGTTGTTTTTGAAAGTACACACTCGCAACCTTCTCAAGGGAGGTTTCTCATGTGCCAACCCTCAACATGGCGTGTGAAAACCACATGATCAGGGTCAGGTGCTCTTCCACACCTTGGATTAGAGGCCAACTGTCGAGAACACACTGCAGGATGAGCCGGATGTGTAGCACATGTACTACTTTGTCTCAACACTAATATTTTTTTCCAAAAGTGAGTCTTCCAATTGATCTGATTCAACCCCTACATAATTCTACTAGAAATAACATGAATCATGTTGTGACGATTGAATTCAACTCATCCTTGCACTCTTTCTTATGGTATTACAAGATTCATAGTCGATTTGTGTTCTCCAATACATACTTCACCAATGTCTCCACTTTTGTCATCCTTCATTTTTTCTAGCCCAATCCTTTAAAGGAAAACATGGCCAAACTCACCCTTAGATGTTGTTATGCATCACAAGGGCTATGTACACTTCTTCTAACTCCCTCACTCAACTTAAATCACATACATCCTGGGTATTTTTCCAAGCTTCCTCTTTGTCATCATGGTTATACTAGGAATTTTTGCTTCATCTAATAACACCAAGAAACCTGTGTGCGGGAGTGGAACTAGCTTAGAATATACAATAAATTTCTACCCAAAAATAAATGCATGGCCATCCAATGTAGCAACCATTAAGTTCCATTTGTAAAACTAGCTTCTAACTCTCAAAGGAGTGGAGTGGAAAACCCCAACTGTCGGTTCCACTATTGAGTTGACCACATTGTACTGGCTAGGCTAATTTGAGGCTTACGATGGAGAAACTTTGTGGAAACTCACTCAAAAATATATGTATCACAGTTGTGTCCACCAAAGTAGCCACCTTCACCCCACTCACGGTTGCATCCAAAAATAAAAGTCCTTCTCCTTCACTTTGCAAACACTGTCTGCGAACTCTACCTTCAAATTACTCTAGATGTGCTTCCAAAGCATCCATGAATTCCAACATCTCCTTTACAGGTGCAGGAATTTGTAACACTTCCACCATGGTAACAAGATGCTCTTCTTCTTGTTGTACATGGTCTTCTTTCGACTGTTCCAAATTAGTCTTCACGAGAGAATCGAATGCAAAGTTGTTTCTATTACAAAGAAAATACCAAACAAATCTTGAACCATTCATTTTCATTTTATACAATATTAGTTTAGTAATTTGAATTTGGAGTTTTTGTTATTTTGTTAAAATATTATATTTTTTTTATTTAAATTAAAAAATATTTAATTCACCAAATAGGTAAAGCATCTTGATCTCCAGAATCAAATCCTTCATGTTGAAAACCATTTTACCCGTAACCTCACCAACTTTTGGGAGAAAGAAGTATCAGGTGTAGCTCATAACCATTAATGTTGGTGTATTTCATCTCACACTTTTATATATATATATATATATTATTTTCTTATCATGGAATGTTGGTGTATTTCATCTCAGTTTTAGATTAGAGTTAGATTAGAGGGTTAGTTGGCCTATTTCTTCTTTGGTTTTTCTTTCTTTCTCCATGTGGATCAGTATCTGATTATCCTAGTGGCATTGCATATTTATATATATTTTTTTATGAGGTAGTGATGCACGAGCATCGACCCCCCCTTAATCAAATTCAATTTTCAACCTTTCGAGAAGCTGGACATGGCCATGAGGAAGAGACTTCCTCGTATTTGGTTAAGTTTTTTGTGGTATCCGATGATATTTAGCGCTGCTGACTGCTGATCACACCCGCGACAATGTTGCTCTGAAGAAGCCCATTCCGGCGGGCAAATCCCAGATTTTCCGTTATCAAACCCGCGTTTCAGTCGTCGGCGAAGTGCAGATTGTCAGAGCCGACTTTGTCAACTGCCGCCCATAGCCCGGATTGTAATATGCCAATTTTCACCACTGTGCGGCAACTCGAGTTTTGCTCTTAAGTATTCGTATAGGCCGTAGCCTCCGTAATAAAATATGTTGTTGCGAAGATTTTGTTGCATTTGTTTTGTTCGAATATTATAGGCCAAAGCTTTTTTCATTTTCAAGCCACGGTGTTTTAGACATGCATTCTATTCTATTCCATGCTGTAACTGTTGTTACTTTTGAAAGTACATCAAAATCCATGGATCCGTTGCTTCAATTCTGACAGTATATAGAGTAGACATTTTGAAAAAAAGATAATAAAGATATTTTATACTGTTTATCAAATTTACATTTAACTAAATTTAGTGTTGAGAGTTAGGTAAAAGAAGTATATTTTGTTTTTTAATGGAGTAGGAAAAGCAAACAGGTCCACTTTTCAGGTAAAAAAATAGGTATGAATTTGGTCAAATTTTCAGGGGTAGTCTGAGTTTCGCATTGATCAAAGTTCCATGCATTTCAAAACTTTAACCCTGGGGCTTTGCCCCATTTTAAACCAACCCAGATGCTCAGAAATTGACCGAAAACTTAAAAATTGACAACAGGAAAACCCACAGAAAAATAACTCAGGAGAAAAGATTGCTCCCAGTTAACCCACTCTTTTTTTATACATCATAAGTACATGATAATCCATTAATCTGTTTCTTCAATTATAACAATATATAAAATAGGATAAAAAACTCCCTTGTAAAAATAAGATAATAAAACAATTTATACTATTTATCAAATTACAATCAACTAATCTTAGTCTTGAGAATTAAGTAAAAGAGAATTTTTTTTAAAATTTACAAAACTAAATTCTTATATATAAATTTTTTATTATATTTAAATTTTAAAACATCCATTTGTTTTATAATATCAAAATAAAATATTAATTATTTATATTATCAACTTACATAAATCTCAAGAAACCAAAAGGATGTTCATCAACATATATCCTTTATCTTAATTTTAAGATTACAATTTGGATGAATCATTTAGATGCAGTGCAATGATGTATTGTAACATTTCATTGCTGGTGCAATAATTTTATATATAATCAATAGCTGCCTTGTCAGGCTCTACATAATGACAACGTGAAATGTATATAGTGTTGGTGAAGGCAGAGAGTGAAAAATCATCTGTTTGCTATTAAGCTTAGGTGTATGAAAATTTCAGGTGCAGTAATTGATGATCCAGTGAAAATTAGGCATTAGGCTAGTATTTGTAGAAGTAAATATTTTGATGGAACATTATCAAACTAATTTTACTAATTAATTTTAGCAACAATTAATTGCTAACCTGAAAAAGATTGTTCTAAATATATTACATCATGTCCATAATTTTTTTTTGGTTAGTATCAATAGATATACACCTATACAACTATATATGTTTACTAATAAATGTTTTATTAATAATAGTAATTAAATAAGGTTGTAATAAACAAGAACTTTTAACAATTTTATTGATAAAAATGATGATGTTGATATAATTTTCTAACAAAAAAAAATACTATAAAGATTTTATCAAATATAAAAATGCTGATGTGAATATAATTTTCTGACACATAAATTATTATAAAAGATTTTATCAAATCTAATTTTTAACAAATCAACTCATGGAGATTACCTAGATGACCTCTATATCTATAAGTAAGCACGATAGGAAGAGGTTTTGAGACCCATCCATGTAAGGGTCTTACTCACTATTGTACTTAGACTTACCAAATGTTATCTTTTTATATTTAGACATGTTTAAAATAAAATTTAGTTAGGTTGCGTTTTATATTATTATGGACAAGTAATGTTTTAAAAAAAGGATGTGTATAGTGAACATGGTTAATATCATAATTTTTACAAGTTTGCTTATTCCAAGTTCATTTTAGTTACTCCAACAGCTTACTCAATAATGGATGTCATGACTCATGAATATTGGTTTGCATTGTTTAAATTCAAAATGTTGAGAAAGTAGTTTTGATCAAATAAATTATGATTTATAAAATCTTCATAGTATTTTATTTTTTCTTATTGACCATCTTTTTGTAATTCTAGGTTTTGTGTTAAAACTTCATAGAGATCTAATAATTAAATAAGTGCCACCATCTCTGTTACATATGAGAAGCTAGAACATGGAACCTATCTTTACCCACATCAATCAATTTTTGTTCATAATTTATATATATAAACATGGTTTTAGAATTTTCAGAACTACATCCAATATTGTTCAAGACAATAGAGTAAGGAGTGTTTTATTTAATTTTAAAAATATAGCCTACAGAATCATTTTGTTCAACATTTTGTTCTTATCTCAATCTTTCTACATTTGTTCAAGAATGCATTAATGTTTTCATCTACTAATGCTTCTCTTCTCAACATTGTGGTTCCAATTCAAATGATAATTGAACTCACTACTTAGTTTATTGTATGATGGAAACTCTTTAAGGGTGTTATCACCATAAAAATAAGAGGATAAATTATTTTCTTACACTTGATTATCAAAATCTTTGTTTAATTGATATTAATGGTATCATAATAATTTTTTCTAGACTTTTTGGAGAGCTTTGAGGTGCTTGTGATCATTAATATATTTTACCAAGTAAAAGAATTATAAAAGAAAAAATGCATTGAGTCCTAATAGGAATTTATGGCTACATTTAAAGATATAGTTGCAAGTAGGAATATATTCTCATAATACACATGGAATCATGAAGATTTGTGAATGACATAACCTAAATAATGAAGCAAGTTCACTTGATGGAACCATTAGAGGGGTTTTAGGAAGTGATATTCTTCCATCCACTATATGAACTCAATTATCAAGATAATTCTCAAGCTTATTTATCTTGTACCCTCCCTTTTGGTTAATTTCTAGAAAATGATGGGGTGAGTGTGTGCAAGATGGGGAGTTTGTAGGTGGGAGAAATTTTCCAATCCACCCTAACTTTCTAAATTTTCTCTTGTTTATGACGACAAATAAGGAAAAAGACAACTGGTAACATGGTAAAAACATACATCAAGTTGATAGAGAGGGCATGGATATTCATGTAGTTCAAAACAATTGGCGTGGGGTGGGTATAATTATATAGTTTTTTTCGATTATATTATTATCCTATCATGACATGTTGGTTTATTTCATCTCGGTTTTGGATTAGAGGGCTATTTGGCCTGTTTCTTCTCTGTTTTTTCTTTCTTTTTCCATGTGGATCAATATCTGATTATACTAGTGGAATTACATTTTCTTGTGGGGGTAGTGATGCAAGAGCATCGACCCCCCCTCCCCTTAATCAAATTCAATTTTCAACCTTTTGAGAAGGTGGGCGTGGCCATGAGGATGAAATTTCTTCGTATTTGGTTAAGTTTGTTGTGATGGTTAAGTTTGTTGTGATATCTGATGATATTGTGGAGATCAAATTTAATCTTCAATGATGTGATCCCCTTTTTGTAATTGTGGTTATAAATTTTAAAGCCATGGAATAATGGAATAATGATTTTCTCTTTGTAACTGGATTCCCCAATTAGTTTGTTTCTTGTTAATTAAATAAATTGAAAATAAAATTTACAAAAAAAATCCCATCATCAATGTTTATGGTAATATAGTTCCACCATCAAGTATTTCATTTTTCACCATGGAAATGGGTTACACGTAAACCACCAAGTCATCTTAATTATGTTTGAAGAACTCATTGCAATACTTAGGAAATGTAGGAACTCAAAACCAACCATACCTTTCCAATGACACTCTTGGCTGCAACCATGGTTTAATTCTACTGTCATAGACCTTCACTTTCACAATCCAATGACTCTCTGCATAAAATCCCTCAATCACCATCTATAACTCCACAAAATTTCATAGCACATTCACTGCGATACAAGCATGATTCTATCCATCCACTTCATAAATACATCTAAGTCCCAAAATTCCTATGCAACTGAGTGAACTCATACCCCATGCCCTACCATATCTATAAATTAACTACTTACAATTCAAGGAACTATGCAGACACCGCCCAACTGCTAAGTCATGTTGTTGTTAATTAACTTGCGTAACTCTATGAAGAGTCACCTCATCTAAAGGTTGTGATTGACCGACTCGTCTAAAAATCCATCTCAACTCAATTGTTGTTCTTGGTGATGCACAACATGAAGATGTCATTATGAAAATATGCCCAACCAAGTATATTTATACAAATATTCTCTAGGCTGTCATCAACTTAACCAAGTGCTTCAACTCATAGAAATAGGGAACTTCTCCCCTTCCTGGTCACTTCTACGATCACCCTCTACGATCACTTCCCTCTATGATCACTTCTTTGTCAATCACTACAGTTCGATCTGTGATCAATCCTGTGACAAGTATTTTGTTCTTTTGCCTTTCCCAAGTTCTCTATTCACCCATGAACTATGTGCCTTGTCTTCTCAAGGTGTTCACACAAGTCTATCACTTACTTCCATCGCAAATCAAACAAACCAATACTATGCCCAGACTATCTCTGTGAAAGGTCATACCACATTACCAAATCTTCACCAAGTCTGTGCCCAAACGACCTCTATGATCAGATATACGACAAGTCCCGTGATGAACTCTGTGATGACTTATTCGACCAACCACCTTGTTAAAATGCTTCATTGTCACCACAAAATCTATGCTCAGGTTGTATAAGGTGTGTGCCAATATCAACCTCCCATCACACTCTCAACGAGAACCTATGTCATAAAATTGATGCAAATTCTCTACGATGAAATAGTTTTCTCCACTGAAAGGCTCACCAAGTGTGTGGAAATTCTCACTAAACAATCTTTGTAACAAACTGTGAAACCAAATACATTGTTCGTTAATAACACCATTATGAATACGATAGCGACGACGAGCCATATATACTTTGATACCATCTATCACGTCCCCATAGGATATGGACCCAATTCTTGTGATCGTGCACCTCTTGAAGTCATGTGGGACCCCCACAATTCTCACTTGGTTGCATGGAAAAAACAAGGATACTGCATCCAGACTACGACTCTTAACCTAGATCATACCCATACTTAATTCTAGGATACAAGTGAGTCAAACTTTTACTCTAGTGAAACTCACCTTTATACTTAGACATTTTGTTAACAACTTAACACTTATTCACTTAAGAATACATCCATGAAACAAAGAGAGCACTTTCGAAATAAAAAATAGACACAAAAATACAGTGTGGGTGGCACACGACATGCATAACACTGGAACAAGTCTTATTATTATGAAAAAATTACAATATGAGCACTATTTGATTGGTTTATAGATTGGAAGAGTTGCACGACTCACCTCACCTGAACAAGACACTCATACTCAAATACGTGACCCCAAGACTTACCCATTGTAACCACTTTTGCAACTCCTGCAGTGCACCTCAGACCTGCACCCAAAACAGAATCACTGTCTCTTCTCTGTCACAAGACTTCCCACAAACCTTTGGTTTGGTCTCATAACATGCCTCACCCAGAGCTATGACAAGACTTCCCCAAACTCCAAAGTGACCCTTCTTGTTGCTAGACTAAAACCAAAGAAGTTCGCCCCAACTATGTCCATATAATCACCTCAAGGCAAGGGGAGTCCTCTTATGTGGAGAAAATTAACTTCTTGAGAGAGGTCACCTCTCCTTGCCCAAATGTGCCACAAAACGTTAGAGATGATCTTGTATTCCTTGTTGTTCCTTCTCGGTTGTGCACCCTTGTTATTTTATATGGAATCTAAACACCACCTTCATTAATCATCACATCATTTCGGTGTGCCATGCCCCTTAATGGCACAACAATCCCAATGAACTGACACACCCCTTTATTGACCGAGGAACCTAAATGATCCCATTCTTTGATCAAACTTCATGTCCATTGGGACTAGAATGCCTCAACCTTGGTGTGCCTAGCCTTGTGCTTCACCTCATGCTTGAGAAATCCCCTTGTCATGTTTGAGCACCCAAAGTTCCCACTTTCCCACCTTGTGAGACTCCTTGGTTTCAGAGAAACCCCAATTTTTTTCTCCTTGAAGACTTGGGTGTGGGTGTCCACACCCTTCTAGCCAAACACCTTATAGTCTGCAACATGGGGCTTGGGATTTCATTATGAGCATAATAATTTCAAAGGATTTATTTAAGTTTCATTTTCTTAATAATCTATTTTAGAATATTATTCAATGGTTACTTCAAAAAAAAAATATGAAGAAAATCAATTAAATTCATAATCAAAGGAGAGATTGAAATAATGATGATGAAATTGAAAGAAAACTTAAAGTGTGATATCCGCCCACCCCCCCCAAAAAAAAAAAAAAATTGAATTCAAGAATTGTTAGGAAAATTATTCTGTTTTTGGTAAATTCGAATTTGTAATTTTTTTTCCATTAATCACAATTCCGAATTTCGAATTTGGTAATTTGTAATTAATTATTATGACTATTGGGCAGAGATCTAGTTTGACCCAACTAACTAGTTGACTATGACACTTGTATGAAAACAAAATATTTTTTATTTATTGCAGGAGGACAAATAGAATAGCCATGTTAAAATCAACTGACCATGACTCCATGAGTGGGGAACATATTGGAACTACCTTAGGGCTGATTGTTACAAGTGGAAAATCAGGGATGTGGCCATTGGCAGCCCCTGAAAATCAGGGATTTAGAAAGCTGTGAAAATTACCAAGGAGGGAAAAAGACCTAGGCAAAAATATTGTTTTAAATAGCATATTTGAGGAGGCATGACTTTGCCAAGTATGCTAGGAAAGGAAGTACCTCTTGCTTTTATGGACACTGTTTTCTAAAGTGTGAGGCAAGGAGGAGTATGCTAAGGAGAAACATTTTTGACTGCTTGTTGTTATGAACACTCCCTACTGAGTGTGAGGCAAGAAGAAGGTTTTAGAAGTGGAACGACGATGCTGAGGAGGAGTTCTGAGTTAACCCTCATGGACTCATGGTCAGGCTAGGGGGTGAACAGGACATGTGATTTGGCTGCCATGTTCTATGACTGGGAGGAACATGGTTGTTCCCTTTGTCTTCTCGTGAATTTGGTTCAGATATGTTATTCTACCTCTCCTTTAGATGAATGTTATATAAATGGATATCTAATAGGCTACATCTGTATATTCTGATTGGGGTTATTGTTATGGATAAAATTTGGTTGAATGTTGTTGAACTTAACATTGGATCAAAGGAAGCTTCTAGATTAATTCTGGACGAATGTTATATAAATGAATATCTGATATATGCATTTGCTTGTGTATAAGTGAATTATTTTCGTGAATGAAATATGTTTTATGTGGAGTTTATAACAGATAACCTAGTTCGGGAATTACCTCTTCTGTAATTGGACTTTGTAGGTGGTATTATCCATGTATCATTGTATTTTAACAAGTCTGAATATACAATAAATTTATGTGTATCTCTGTAATTAAAATTTCAGAGAGTTCAATTTTAATAGCTAAGTTTTCTTTTCTCGTATAAAGGGAAAGGTACAAGACAGTATGGACTCTACATATATATATATATATATATATATATATATATATATATATATAT
>JZKD02S1985066.1:433949-459369 GCA_000966675.3 Picea glauca
CTTCATACGATCCACCTTGGAAGATGGACATTTGAAGTTGGAAAATATACACACTAGCCATAATCCTGCATACATGTTAACAAAGGGAGTAACCAGGGAGAAACTGAGTTCCTGCAGGTTTATTTCAGTAAGCAACAGTCTAATTACGAAAATACAAAAGGGGTTTCCAGCATCTCTAGTTCTGAATGAGAATATTGGCCTCCTATAACTAGCATATCATTTGTGGATGTAGTTATATGGATAGAATTATATCATGGGGAAAAATTTCGGATTTCCTATTGGATTAATTCCATACTATGAGGCAGATACTCACCAAGTAGATTTCTTATTCTAAGCCTTTTTCACAGTAATATAAATATTCCATTTATCTAGAGTTAGTTCCCAATCCATCATTAATTCTATACAAGGAACTTCGATGTACTGTAATTTACCCTACCGTTAACTCTATAAAGTAGGAATCATGATTACCGAAAAAGCATTCCTTCCATAATTTATCCATGCAATGACTTTTCGACTGTCGTAATAAATAAAAGACAATTTCTAACAATTATTCAGAATTTCGTCTAATCATAAAGAGTCACTGGAAAATTCATTTACAGGATATTCTGTTAGCATTTAGACCCCATACACACAAACAAGTTCTTTTCCAGATATTATATCAAATTCAATATTAATAGATATACTACATCAGGGATCTAATCGTTTACCAGTAAATTGGAAAATATTTCAACTTAGAATTAGCAAATGCATTACAACAGACATATATATAATCGTTTAAATAGAGAAGGAAAATAATCAACATATCTAAACCAATTTGCGGGAAGACAAAGTGAACAACCACGTTCCTCCCAACCGTAGAACAGGGAATCCAAAACACTTGTCCGATTCACCCCCTAGCCTAACCATGAATCCATGAGGGAAAACTTGGAATCTCCTCCTCAACAAATGTCCTTTCGTTTCCGCAGACCCCTCTTTCCTCACACTCAATCAGTAGTGTTCATAACAACAAGAGAACTCATAGTCTTTTTCCCCAACATACCTTGCAGTGTCCTACCTCCTCACATATGCTATTTATCAATTTTGCCCAGGTCTTTTTCCCTCCCTTGGGAATTTTCGTATCTTTCTAAATCCTTGACTTTCAAGGGCTAGCAATGGCCAAAACACTGATTTTCCACTTGTAATAATCATCCCAGAGGTAGTTCCATTATGTTCCCCACTCATGGAGTCATGGTCAGCTAAATTCAACATGGTTGTTCCATTTGTCCTCCTACAATCAATATAAAATATTTTGTTTTCATACAAGTGTCATAGTCAAATAGTTAGTTGGGTCAAATCAGGTCTCTACCCAACAATCATGTTAATTAATTACGATTATTAAATTCAAAATCCGGAATTTCCATAAATGGCAAAAATTTTCCAAATTCGAATTTACTAAAAATGGAATAAATTTCCAATAAATTTAAATTTCAAAAATATTTTATTTTTGGGGATATCACATCCTTTCCCCCTTTAGTAAAAAATTGTCCTTAGTGTTCATTCCTTTCTTGGAACAGGGTTGGATGATATTTCTGCAAATATCCCTCCAAATCCCAAGTGGCCTCCTCAGGACTAAAGTGCTTCCATTCAACCTTTACCTGAGCGACGACTCTATTCCGAAGTGCTATTTCTCTCCAGTCCAGAATGTGCAGGGGTTCCACCTGGAAATCACCTTTGGGTTTCACCTGCACAAATTTCCAATCAGTCATATGAGTAGGGTCATGAATATACTTTTTCAACAAGGAAACATGAAATACATTATAAATTCTTAGATTAGATGGAAGTGCAAGTTGATATGCTATGGGTCCAATTCGAGCTAATATCTCGAAGGGCCCACAAAACCTAGGTTCCAGCTCGACACAGTTCCCTAATTTCAATGAGTTTTTTTGAGCTTTGACCTTCAAATAAACATTGTCTCCTACTTGAAATTCCAAGTGTCTTCTTTTCTGATCTACATAGATCTTTTGTCTGTCCTGTGCTTCTTTCAAGTTTTGTTGTACCTTTCTTACCACGTTCTCCATTTCTTAGAGCATATCTGGTCCAACCATGAGTCTGTCAGCTGGGTTATCCCAGCTAATTGGAGTCATACACTTTTTTCCATACAATATTTTGAAAGGGCCCAACTTAGCCGAAGTTTGGTACCCATTGTTATATGAAAATTCTACCAAGTGCAGGTAGTCTTCCCATTTGCTCGGTTTTGTTCTTATGTACATGCGAAGCATATCCTCTATGATCTAGTTTGTCCTTTTGGTCTATCCATCCATTTGTGGATGATAGCTTGCACTGGAATTCAAGTTAGTGTTTAGCCCTACAAACAATTCCTTCCAAAAAGAGGATGTAAATTTTACGTCTTTATCTGAAACCACCATTTTAGGAATACCATGCAGTCTAAATATTTCTTTCATGAATATTTCAACAATGTTTATAGGTTTAAAATTAGACTTTACAGGAATAAAGTGTGTAGACTTACTGAGTTTATCGATTACAACCATGATAGAATAATTATGTTTCTGAGTTTTAGGCAAACTTGTTATAAAATCCAGTGATATAGTCTCCCATTTCCATTTTGGTACTAGTAATGGCTGTAATAGGCCGGCTGGGTGCTGGTCCTGGGACTTAACCTACAGACAATATTGGCACCTAGCCAAGTAATCTCTTGTTTCACCCTTCATATTAGGCCAGTAAAATAGTTTTCTGAGTGTTGTTATTGTTTTCTGGTAAACTGGATGGCGAGAATACGGTTTCTTATGCACTACGTCTAAAACAGTTAATTTTAGCTCTGCTAAATCTTGTATGTAAAGTCTATTTTTAAATCGTAATAGTCCCTTCTTGTCGATACTTAGATCTCGTTTATCTGAGTTTGTGATACTATTTTGAAATTCTGCCATCACCTTAGTGTAATTTCCATCGTTAATACTTGTCATCCCTATTCTTTGTTCTAGATCGCTTTCTGCCCTACTGATATTTACCTCAAATAAACCATGCACTCTTCTTCTTAAAGCGTCTGCTACTTTATTTTCCTTACCCTTGATATGTTTGACCTCGAATTCGAATTCGCTTAGGAAGGCTAGCCACCTTACTTGTCTTGCATTAAGGTCTAGCTGGTTAAACAAATATTTCACCCCACTATTGTCTGTCAATAGTAGGATTTTTCTGCCCATTATATAGTGTCGCCACATTTTTAAGGCATGTATTACTGCTGCCAATTCTATGTCATGAGTGACATAATTTTTCTAGTGTTATTTTAATTTACGGGACTCATAACAAATCACGTGCCCTTCCTGAGTTAGAACACCACCTAGCCTACACTTTTGCGACCATTTAAACTTGGTCCCTTTATTTTGTAATGACGTGATAGGGTAGGCTATCTTAGAAAACCCTTCTATAAATCTAAGATAATAACTAGTGATTCCCATGAATGACCAGATATTTTCCACATACTTAGGTACTGGCCATTCCATAATGGATTTTATCTTTTCCGGGTCTACGACAATACCTTCCGAAGAAATGACATGTCCTAAATATTGTATTTTGTTTTGATAAAAGTCACATTTGTCGAATTTTGTGTATAGTTTGTGTTTCCTTAATGTTTGCAGAACTATTCTTAAGTGTTCATCATGTTCCTCCTTCGTTTTAGAATAGACCAGAATATCGTCGATAAATACTACTACGAACTTGTCTAAGTACTGACTGAAAATGTTGTTCATCAAGCACATAAATGTGGCTGGTGTGTTAGTGAGTCCGAAAGGTATGACTACAAACTCGTAACGTTCGTATCTTGTTCGAAAGGTTGTTTTGTTTATGTCCTTGTCCTTTATCCTAACTTGATGATAACCGGATCGTAAATCCAATTTTGAAAAGATATTGGCCCCACCAACTTGATCAAACAAATCATTTATCCTTGGTAAGTGGTATTTGTTCTTAATGGTCATTTTGTTCAATTGTCTATAATTGATACATAGTCTTAGAGTACCGTATTTCTTTTTCACAAAGAGGACTGGTGCTCCCCATGGTGACACACTTGGTCTGATATACTCTTTTTCCAACAATTCTCGTAATTGTATTTTTAATTCTGTCAGTTCTGGTAGACTGATTCGGTAGGGTGCTTTTGAGATAGGGGTTGATCCGGGTAGTAAGTCTATGGAGAAATCTATTTCCCTTCTAGGAGGTAATTCTGGTATCTCATCCACAAACATGTCTCTGAATTCACGTAGGACAACAAAGTCTTCTAACTTGGGATTATTTTATTTTTCTAATAGATTCATTACTTGGATGGCGTAAACTTGACATCTCTTTCTAATACATTTCTTGAGTTGCATCGCTGAAACTTGTCTGAATGATATAGGTTTTGGTATGCCTTGGGTTGTTCTAACAATGCCAAAATTATCTTTATAGCTAAGTATCTTTGTATAACAGTATAGTACTGCTTTGTGTTGTTCCAACCAATCCATCCCGATAATCATATCATAAGATCCTAGTGGTAGGATGTTTAGATTGGTCCTTATCTTTTGACCATCTAAGCTGAACTCAAGATCATAAATAAAGTCAACTACTTTCCTTTAAGTACTTGTTTCTAGTTGTACAAGCCATGATTTTGCGTGCTTCAGTTTCTTAAGTTTATTCGACTCTACTACATCATGAGTAATATAACTTAATGTGGATCCAGGGTCAATTAAAACAAAAAATTGAGTGTGATAGATTTTACCTTCGATTTCTACCACCGAGGACTGGTGGTCCATTTGTTGACCATCTATCACTGCATTTATCAGATGCATGCTTCTGCCCATGTCTCCCATTGTCGATGCTTCCTGTAAATTGTGAACAACAGTTATGTTTGCTGAAATTAAACGTGGAAAGTTCCTCCTTAAATGAGGCTCCCCACATTCCCAACACTTTAATGGCTTGCAGGAGTTGTCCCCAAACTTATTCATTCCCAGGTTTACTGGTTTACCACTACCTTGCGCATTTGAATGATTGGAGTGAAAATCCTTCCTTGGGAAACTCTTTGCTGCATTCCGATAAGGAGATGGATGGTATCCCTTCTTCCGCTGGTTCATTTGATCTTGCTTCTTATCCTTCCAGGCCTTGGGAAACTCCACCCGCTATTTATACTCGTCATAGCACATTCTTGCTTTCCTGAATACCTTACTCAAGGATTTGGGGTTGTCAAATTCAATTCTGTCCCTGTAGGACTGTGGTAAATAGCTTAAGAACTGTTGTATTTTTACCTTATCCTCCCGGATATATGGTACAAACCTCAGTAGTTCTAGAAATTTATTTATAAGGTCTTCCATCGTCATCTGTTCGAGTCATAAATTGTAAAACTATTTCGTCTTCCTTTCATAATATCTTTCAGAAAGGTATTGTTTCTTAAAATACTTCTTAAAGTTGGACCATTCCAACTATTTCTCCTTTAGGCCCTTGGCCAATTTCAGGTCCTGCCACCAAATGATGGATTTCTCCTTCAGATTGTAGATGGCCATTCTGACCTTCATGTTGCTAGAATAGTTATAGATCTGGAAGTATTTTTTGATGTCCAACAACCATGCCTCAGCTTCTTCTCGTGTCTTGGATTCAACATCAAAGGTAGATGGTTTAATCTTTTTAAATTCTCCTTCAAGGTGGTCTGTTTGTTTTCTTTTTCCATCTGGTATAGTTTTGTCTTCAACTGAAGGTGTCCCTTCAGACAAACTGTCTCCTTTTTCTGTTTCTAGACCATAATTCTTGGAGGCCATTTTGTTGATCTCTTCGTCATGGTTATCGTCTTTTGGGATTTTCTTGGTTACCATACTACTCAGCAGGACTTCATTTATCTCTTGTTGTTCCTGTTGTGCTTTCTTCAATTTTTCATTGTCAGCCTTGAAAACCTGTAGTTCAACAATAGGATTCCTCATTATTTCCAACACCTCCGTGGGTGAGCTTCCATCATTGTTCTGTCTTGCATCTCTCGGAGGTCCTTGCTGCGGATTTCCTTCCATCCTAATTTCTGCACCCTCCCGAGTTTCCATAATTTACAAAAATAGAAAGGGATTTCTGTATGTAACCATAATATTTATTAGTTTTACATAAATAAGAATATATACTACGCAACTAATGTGGCCCTATTTAGGCCTAGTGTTGTATCTTTTTCTCTGATACCATATGTAATGTACCTCAAATTCACCATAAAAAAATTAAAAATCTATGACATAATTCAATTTCGTTTAAGCTTAGAATTTAAGAGAAGGTAAGATTCATTTATGTTCCATAATGACATTATTACATCAGTCTAGTTTACTTCGAACACAAAAGATTATGTTGATAAATTCTTTCCATAATTCTATCACTTCCCTTAACTCTCAAACTACTCCAACATACTTATATGTATATAGGAAATATCTAAACTTAGTTCGAAGGAACCTTTGAGGTTCAGAGAGATAAAGCTAAGGAGGAATAACAGTTTAGAAAGTGTTATCGAGATCCAAGAACTTATTCCCTAGAAGAAGAAAAGACTAAGTCTTCGAAGACTGAGTCTTCGAAGACTTAGAAAATCGTCTAAGCCTGAAGAAAGTAAATGCTCAGGTGGAAAAGTGACTGTCGATCCAAGGCAGATCTGGACCGTTGGTCCATTTCACGATTTTGGGTATCACAAGTCGGAAGGACATAGATCCTTGTCTCTCAAAACCATGAATCGCAAAATCACAAAATCACGATTCGACCTAAACCATTGATCACAGGAAGATCTGGACCGTTGGTCCATTTCATGATTTCAGGTATCACAAGTTGGAAAGATAGAGGTCCTTGTCTCCCAAAACCTCGAATCACGAAATCATGAAATAGGGAGGTCGCACGTGGACCATAGATCCCAGGGATTATTGTGAGTCCTTGATCGAATGCCAAGACATTTTATCATTTTGGCAACTGGGGATTCCAAGGAGCAGAGACATCCCTTGTACCCTAATTTCACGAAATGCAAAAACCCAAAAGAATAGGCGCTGGGACATTTCAACATTTTGGCAACCGGGGATTCGAAGGACAAAGGGACGAGATGTTTGACTTGTGAAGTCCTAGTCCATGATATTTTAGCATTTCAACAACTAGGAATTCAAAGGACAAAGGGATGAGACACTTGACTTGTGAAGTCCCGGTCCATGATAAGTGCCCTTTTTGGCTTAGCGCAAGTTCATGTCTCTTGGTCGTGTGCTGTGGGAGCTCATGCTTGGCGCTTGGAAAGGACAACTGAGCATTTGTGGGGGACTTGTGTGTTCATTCGAAGGGTTCTAGTTTGTAACTAGAAGATCCATTTCATCTTTGGAACTAGAAGATCTTGACCGAGAGGTCGTGCAACCCTTAAGAAGGATAGGGGGTCTGCATCATTATTACTTTGTATAACTTATTACATAAATATATGAATACTCAGTCATTGTCGTTCATGTTTATACATTGACATTTCTTAGATCATTATCATCATCTAAGGGAACCTATACAGAACAATAAAAAAGAAGAAGGGAATCTGAGATTGTCAAAGTAATCAGTTTTGCACATTTAATTATGCTTTTAATTCCAAGGTTGGATCTTCATGACTCCTGTAACAATAGGTATTTTGATTGTCTGCTATGTGCGCATATAAAGGCATATATTATCATTCTTACTGTAGGGAATTCGCTTTAACTCTCCATTAACATCAGTACTTATTTCAACCTATAATTATGTACATACCTATAGCTTTCTCTCTCTCTATATATAATGATTCACTGTCATAGGTATAGTTTCATCTTGATTCTGGTTTAATAATTGGAAAACTCAGTTACGTGATATGGTCCTACATCTTTACCTACATAAATATCAACATGCAAGTATATCTACCTAACTTCGGTCTCATTCTTACACACCAGTAGCTTACACATCAAAGCATAGTTAACTCGAAGGATCCCATTTGTTGGTTTGTAATCATTTCACTGCTTTATGACGTTGGATCATTGGCCATCTTGACCCTTCAATACATGAGGGTTCACTGTCAAGAGGTGGTCGCCTTAACCTTTGCAGGCCACCAAATACCATCATAGTTGATATTTCAGCATTCGAGACTTGCTTGTTACATATGCATAGAGTTCCTTTGCTTTACTAAACCCCAAAATCCTAAACCCCGAAACCCCGAAGTGTTGGGCCCACAGTCTTTTATCTTTTCGCAATTCGACATTTCTTATTTCATTTTGTTTGTGCATCAGGTGTTCGTAAACCCCGAAATCCTGAATCCTGAAACCCCAAAGTCCTGGGCCCACAATATTTTCTCATTTCCCAATTCGACATTTCTCATTTTATTTTGTTTGGGCATTAGGTGTTCGTAAACCCTGAAATCTTGAACCCTGAAACCCCGAAGTATTGGGACCACAGTGTTTTCTCATTTCGCAATTCGACATTTCTCATTTCATTTTGTTTGGGTGTCAGGTGTTCGTAAACCCTGAAATCACAAACCTTGAAACCCTAAAGTGTTGGCCCCACAGTCTTTTCTCATTTCGCAATTCGACAAACAACGTGGTCTTTTTTTTTGTGTTCAGCGTTTGTAATCACCGAAACCCGATTGGCCTCTTCTTTTCACACCAGTTTGTTCTCTATGGTTTATGCCATTAAACAATATTCTAATTACGAAAATACAAAAGGGGTTTCCAACATCTCTAGTTCTGAATTAGATTATTAGCCTCCTATAACCAACATATCATTTGTGGTTGTAGTTATATGTGATAGAATTATATCGTGGGGAAAAAATTAGGATTTCCTAATGGATTAATTCCATACTATGAGGCAGATACTCATCGAGTAGATTTTGTATTCTGAGCCTTTTTCACAGCAATATAAATATTCCATTTATCTAGATTTAGTTCCCAATCCATCATTAATTCTATACAAGGAATTTCGATGTACTGTAATTTACCCTACGACTACCTCTGTAAAGAAGAGATCAAGATTACCGAAAACTGATTGCTTCCAGAATTTAGCCATGCAATGACTTTTCGATTGTCGTAATAAATAAAAGACAATTTCTAACAATTATTCATAATTTCGTCTAATCATAAATAGTCACTCAAAAATTAATTTATAGGATATTTTGTTAGCATTTAGACACCATACACACGAACAGGTTCTTTTCCAGATATTATATCAAATTCGATATTAATAGATATACTACATTAGGGATCTAATCGTTTACCAGTGAATTGGAAAATACTTCAACTCAGAATTAGAAAATGCATTACAACATACATATATATAATCGTTTAAATAGAGAAGGAAAATAATCAACATATTTGAACCATTTTGCAAGAAGACAAAGGGAACAAACGCATTCCTCCCAACCGTAGAACATGGCAGCCAAAACACTTGCCCATTTCACCCCCTAGAATGACCATTAATCCATGAGGGAAAACTTGGAATCTCCTCCTTAGCAAATGTCTTTCCGTTTCCGCAGACCCCTTTTTGCCTCACACTCAATCAGTTGTGTTCATAATAGCAAGAGAACTCAAAGTATTTTTCCCCAGCATACTTGGCAGCATCCTGCCTCCTAACATATGCTATTTATCAATTTTGCCCAGGTCTTTTTCCCTCCCTTGGGAATTTTCACAGCTTACTAAATCCCTGATTTTCAGGGGCTTCCAATGGCCAAATCACTGATTTTCCACTTGTAATAGTCATCCCAAAGGTAGTTCCAATATGTTCCCCACTCATGGAGTCATGGTCAGCTAAATTCAACACGGTTGTTCCATTTGTCCTCCTGCAATCAATATAAAATATTATGTTTTCATACAAGTGTCATAGTCAAATAGTTAGTTGGGTCAAATCAGGTCTCTACCCAACAGTCATATTAATTAATTACAATTATTAAATTCATGATTCAGAATTTCCATAAATGGCAAAAAATTTCCAAATTTGAGTTTACTAAAAACAGAATAAATTTCCAATAAATTTAAATTTCAAAAATATTTTATTTTGGAGGATATCACACCTTCCTTTGTTTCTTTCCGGTTGGACAGACACTCAGGGCTGAGGATGGATGGAAAACAACTCACTGATGGGTACCCTCACATCAAACAGGGCCCATTATTAGTGATGCGTATCAATTCAAAAGAAACAATTTAAATTAATGCAAGGAAATCTTTATACAATATTCTTGAATAATGAAATATAGTAAGCAACTATACTAAGTCCCTTTATATATGGATGACGTATATGATATTAAGTGTAAAAGAGATTAAGTTCTTCTTTTAGACCAAAATACATCTAATTGTCGAGTTTAGTCTTCCGGGACAAAAACTACTTGACTATTGAGCTAGTATCAATTTACAGGGGATATATTATTAATTCAAGTTTGATATATAAAACCCTCACCACTGGTTTTCAAATCGTAAGGATAGAAAAATATGATAAATAACATTTAAGAAATTTTAAGGGGCTTCTCGCTGGTGTTGTAAGTTATCTTAGCACACTGAGAGCGCAGAGGTCTTTAGTTCAAACATGGAAAAATGGTCGAGACCACAACATAGACGAGATGAATTACACAATGCTTTGAACATTTCACAAAAGGAATATTTCGTGAGACTCTACCCTTCGACGAATAAACGAGAGATCTTTTACTAAATCCTAATGAGGGGTGGTGTATATGATAAGACAACAAAGAGTACAGGGACTGTAAGGTAAATCAAAACTTCATGAATGTATAACCTTTTCCATTATCCAAGAGGTAGACTGTAAAAAAAAAAACTCACGTCGAACGACTCAGTAACCAAAACATTTTTTTTTTAATAAAGAAGACTCCTAAAGCATAAAACCAGATAACCTTACCTTATTTGTGCAGAGTCCCAATGGTAGAGGCCCGCCCAAAAATGTTTGGCCCCAGAACGAGTCCACAACTTAGGCATTGAGCAGTTACAGAGATGGTCTAATAACATGACCTTAATTGTAGGGGAACACACAGAGCCGACGTCAAAAGAAGATTAATGAAAATGGTAGCCCTAGCACCCATCTACTAGTCTAAGGACTCTTAATGGCAGTCTGCAAGTTCAATACTATCGCTAGGGAAAGGTGGCAAGATTTTGGAAGGACACTTTAAAATTGTGATAACCCCTAGGGGTTGCTATAAAAATATTTTAAATGCTTTGGCAGAAGGATCCTTACACCTCCTCAACCGTATCCCAAATTTGATCCTGTCTCAATCAATGGTAAACGGAGTTAGCAGATAGTTCAGTTTACTCGTGCTAGTTTGGTTGGACTCGTGGTACTCGTAGAAATTCTGTTAAGGAAAGTGAAGTCTCCTTCCAATATTTATTTCGAATGAAATGACAATTAACCCTAAAGGGGCGAGGTGAGAACTAGTTCTTACCTACCGTCTTCACGCTTGATATTCACACGTACTGGGACACCATTGATAACAAAGAGTGCATTAAGTTCTCTGCCACCATACCAAAGAAAACGTATTGGCCACTCCAAAATTTTATGGAAGGGTCATTCATAAGACTCATATCACGGTAGGCCTTGCTGGCGCAGTACTTTTGACATTGGAATTATAGATATAGGTTATTTCTTAACGTTTTATGGCGCAATAGGTTTAGTAATAGTTATGTTTATTCATATAGAATTGTTGCATAAATATTTGGTGGCGTAATGTATTTGGAAATAGTAATCTATATGTATATAAGTTGTTGCGTAAATATTTTGGAGTGCAATCATATCTAGACATTAGCCATATATATATATATATATATATATATATATATATATATATATATATATATATATATATATATATATATATATATATATATGGTTGCATAAACACACTGGTATATTTATATGTATAGTCTGCTAAGGGCAGGAGTATATCCTATGTGGATAGAATAGAAAGAAACACTTATAGGATTTGAAGGAGTCAAGAATTATGAGGAAAAGGTAAATTCATATAATTTCACTTATAAAATAGCCTTCGTAAGAACTAATGTGGGAGGAAGAAGTGCCTAATCTCCTTGCGGCAAGATTTGAGTTAAGCTTATCTTTAATTTAAAATCTAGGACCACAAAGAATTTTTTTTTATGGTAATTAGAGGTAGATTACATAGAAAGTTTTTTAACAACTTAAGACTTATTCAATTAAGAATACATCCATGAAACAAAGAGAACACTTGCGAAATAAAAAAAAGACACAAAAATACAGTGTGAGTGGCACACGACATGCATAAAACCTGACCAAGTCTTATTATTATGAAAAAATTACAATATGAGCACTATTGTCTTGGTTTATAGATTGGAAGAGTAGCACGACTCACCTCACCTGAACAAGACACTCATGCACATATACATGACTGCAAGACTTACCCGTTGTAACCACTTTTGCAACTCCTGCAGTGTACCTCAGATGTGCACCTCAAACGTGCACCCAAAAAAGACTCACTATCTCTTCTCTGTCACAAGACTTCCAACAAACCTCTGGTTTGGTCTCATAGCATGCCTCACCCAGAGTTACGACAAGACTTCCCCAAACTCCAAAGTGACCCTTCTTGCTGTGAGACTAAACCCAAAGAAGGTTGCCCCAACTATGTCCATAGAATCACCTCAAGGCAAGATGATTCCTCTCATGTGGAGTGAATTTGCTTCTTGAGAGAGCTCACCTCTCCTTGCCCAAATGTGCCACAAAATATTAGAGATGATATTTCATTCCTTGTTGTTCCTTCTCGATTGTGCACCCTTGTTATTTTATATGGAATCTAAACATCACCTTCATTAATCATCACGTCCTTTCAGTGTACCATGCCCCTTAATGGAACAACAATCACAAATGAACTGAGACGCCCCTTCATTGACCGAGGAACCTAAATGATCCCATGCATTCATCAACCTTCATGTCCATTGGGACTAACATGCCCCAACCTTGGTGTGCCTAACCTTGTGGTTCACCTCATGCTTGAGAAATCCCCTTGTCATGTTTGAGCACCCAAAGTTCCCACTTTCCCACCTAGTGAGAATCTTTGGTTTTAGAGAAACCCCAAATTTTTTCTCCTTGAAAACTTGGTTGCGGGTGTCCACACCCTTCTAGCTAAAGACCTTATAGTCTGCAACATGGGGTTTCGAATTTCATTATGAGCATAATAATTTGAAAGGATTTATTTAAGTTTCATTTTCTTAATAATCTATTTTAGAATATTCTTCAATGGCTACTTCAATAAAAAAATATTAAGAAAATCAGTTAAATTCATAATCAAAGGAGAGTTTGAAATAATGATTATGAAATTGATAGAAAACTTAAAGAACTCCTCCTAAAACGATTTTGAAACTAGAAAACTAATGAATGATGCAAAATGATGGTTGAGCCAAGAAAAAGGGGGGAAACTGTGTTCAAAAACACGAATATTCATTTCCTAATAGTAAAAAATGGTTTCTTCATCTCTTTGCTCGATTATGCTTTATAAGGGACATGCACAACATCTTTTTCAAGAGAGATGCAACTTTATATTGGAAGAAATGACAATGGCATCATTTCTAAATATTTTTATAAAGAACAATTCTTGGAGCATTCTCAATTGATAGAATAATTTATACCATTAGTGTGATATGTAGTCCGCGTGTGTGATAACAACATGGATTGAGGATTACCAACATATTTTTTCTTTGGTAGCGCTTTTTCTATTCAAAGATAATACTATATTGATTTTCGTAAAAGGTGGGAGTGATCTTTGTAAGCATAACATTGGTAGGAGTGATCATTCTCCTTTTTGTATATGTAAATGATATTGACATTTTAGTAACATGCTCCTTTTATCCTCCTTTTATCCGGATAACTAGCTTAAATTCCTAAAAAAATATATCCTAAGTATAAAATCAAGAAAATCCATGAGCATTTTGCTTTCACGCGGGAAAATATAGTTTCACTGTTATGCTATTATCAATCAAGTGAACCTTTCAAATACATATGGATCATAAGTCTAATGATATCATCGTAGTTCAAAAAGACTATAACCATTTATATTCATTTTCCTAATTTCTTCATATTGTGGAGTGTCTACAAAATACATATTAAGATAATTACAAAAACACATCAAAAATTTTCCGAGCTAGATCTATGAAGTCATATAGGGTTCTGTATTTAAAATATGTAGTATCTATCTACTTTGACTACATGTCCTACTTTTTGTTCATAAAATAGCTATCTGGTAGGTTGTTTGAAATCCCTCTTTGATAGAGTGTCTCCTTCTGAGTTGAATTTCCTATGTGCATGCATAAATTTGATTGAATCAAATTTATCTTTTAGTCTCCCGATCTCCTCTTTCTAGGAATTAAGATACAAAAAGGTCAAATTCGATTTGGAATTAATCTAGTCAATGGCCACCTTTGAATCTCTAGCTACCGTCAACTTTTTAATGGGTCATGTAGAAGCAAAAAGTAAAATACCCCATACACCCAATAATTCTGCTTTCATATTTTTTCCATTACCATCGACAAATTGAATTTTGAAAAAGTGGCCTGAAGTGATTTTGAGGAAAATACAAATGCCAGAGAAATCATCAACAACCCCGCCATCAAAGAACCCAATTGGAGTATCATCAAAGAAAATTGGGTTGAGAATATATTCAAAATTGTCATCTTCGGAAATACTAGTGCTTTCATTGATTGAAAGGAGGGTTTTAGTGACTGTCCTAGACTCCTGTCTATGCCAATTCTCAAATAAAATTTGATTTATGTATTTCCATATGCCCCAAATCACCAAAAAAAGATTATGTCACATATTTGGGTATTGTATGCACCAGAGCATCATATTTTCTTGTAAGGACGAACAAATCCAAGCTTCCGCTATCTTTAGATAATTCAAAACATCTTTCCAAATGTTTTGTGTAGTATCACATTTCACAAAGAGATGAATTGTCGTCTCTTCGTCTCTAACAAAATGACTGCAAAACGATGGTCCACTAAGTAGGAGACACTCTATCAAAAAATTGACCTCATATGTTTACTTTCCAAAAAACCATTTACCACGATCTATTTTCATCCAAAATATTTAAGAATGTAATGGATTGATAAGATAAATTTGCAGTTGCAACACCCATAGCTCTGTTCCATGACCATACTATATTGTCCCTTGTATTATTTAGTCAGATACCAATGCTCCATAACATTGTAAGAGAGTTGTTCCATTTTGTCAACAACTCTCCTATTAGTCCAAGTTGATTTTCCTTGTACCAACTTTGATTAGTTACGGTCTCATTTGGTAAAGCTTGATATGCTAAGGATAAAATATTTAAACTATTTAAATGTTGGATTAAAGGAACTGAGAGTTTATAAGAATTATTACACCTGATGAATGGATCATACCCAAGTATAACCCGTTTACCACATCCAATCGACTAGGTTAGCCACCTTTTAATGATGGAAAAGAATTCATGAAAATATTCCAAATGAAATGCTTCATTGTCACCTCAAAATCTATGCTTGGGTTGTATAAGGTGTGTGCTAAGATCAACCTCTTATTACACTGTCAACGAGAACCTATGTCATAAAATTGATGCAAAGTCTCTACGATGAACTAGTTTTCTCCACTGAAAGGCTCACCAAGTGTGTAGACATTCTCACTAAACAATCTAGTTCATCGTAGAGACTTTGCATCAATTTTATGACATAGGTTCTCGTTGACAGTGTGATGGGAGGTTGATCTTGGCACACACCTTATACAACTCGAGCATAGATTTTGTGGTGATAATGAAGTATTTCAAATATGTTGATCGATATGCGTAGAACCTTTCTTCGTCCCTTCTGAAGTCTGACGCAAGCACTCATACATAAACTTGTAGGTTTCATCAGCTAGAAAAAGGCCTTCACTGGTCCATCGAACATCTTCATCAGCCCATTTGAGATCCATTGGATCTGAAATCTAGCCACGTAAAACCTTTAGTTGCAACTACCTAGACCTAGTGTACCAAACTAGGTCATCACTGCATATCGACGTAGACTACAGACAAAATGTGGAAACACTACAACCTATCAAAATTGCGAAAACCCTAAATGATATACCTAACAATTTTTTTTTAAAATCCATGAACATTTTATATTAAATAAACTTCAAATTATGTATAATACACCTTATCTTATGTTTCTTTCATATACTAGAATAAGATTATGATCATGTGCATGTATCACATTCTCTTAGAATGCCTAACATACAAAGATAATGCGTCTACTTTTCAAAACATCCTCACTAATTCTCTAACATAAATCAAGGGAACATAATTTATCTTTATAAGTTTTAGAAAGTATCATTTGGATGAAGTGCAATGATGTATTGTAACACTTCATTGGCGGTGCAATAATTTTATATATAATCAATAGCTACCTTGTCAAGCTCGTAGAAATAATGACAACGTGAAATGTAGATAGTGTTGTAATTATTATTAGCACAACACCTTACTCACGGTTGGTGAAGGCAGATAGTAAAAAATCCTCTATTTGGTATTAACCCTAGGTGTATAAAAATTTCAGGTGCAGTAAATGATGATCCAGTGAAAATTAGGCATTAGGCTAGTATTTGTAGAAGTAAATATTTTGATGGAGCATTATCAAACTAATTTTACTAATTAATTTTAGCAACAATTAACTCCTAACATGGAAAAGAATATTTTAAATATTTTAAATCATGTCCATAATTTTTTTTTATATAATTAAAAGATCTTTAAGTTTGTCTAGTATCAATAGATATACAACTATATATGTTTACTAATAAATGCATCATTAATAATAGATATACACTTATTGAGAAGCTTGAACATGGTGAGAAGCTAGAAAATAGAACCTATCTTTACCCATGTCAATCAATTTATGTTCATAATTTATATATATAATCATGGTTTTAGAATCTTCGGAACTACATCCAATATTGTTCAAGATAATAGAGTAAGGAGTGCCTTATTTAATTTTAAAAATATAGCCTATGAAAATTCCTATGCAACCAAGTGAACTCATACCCCATGCCCTACCATATCTACAAATTAACTACTTACAATTCAAGGAACTATGCAGACACTGCCCAACTACTAAGTGATGTTGTTGTTAACTAACTTGCGTAACTCTATGAAGAGTCACCTCATCTAAAGGTTGAGATTGACCCACTCGTCTAAAAACCCATCTCAACTCAATTGTTGTTCTTGGTGATGCACAACATGAAGATGTCATTATGAAAATATTCCCAACCAAGTATAATTCTACAAAGATGCTCTAGGTTGTCATCAGCTTAAACAAGTGCTTCAACTCATCGAAATAGGGAACTTCTCCCCTTCCTGTTCACTTCTACGATCACCCTCTATGATCACTTCTTCGTGCATCACTACAATTAGATCTGTTATCAATCCTGTGACAAGTTTTTTGTTCTTTTTCCTTTAAGTGCTCGATTCACCCATGAACTATGCGCCTTGTCTTCTCAAGGTGTTCACATAGGTCTGACACTTACTTCCATCGCAAATCAAACAAACCAATACTATGCCCAGACTGTCTCTTTGAAAGGTCATACCACATTACCAAACCTTCACAAAGTCTGTGCCCAAACGACCTCTATGATCAAATCTAAGACAAGTCCTGTGATGAACTCTGTGATGATTTATGTGACCACCCACCTTGTCGAAATGCTTCATTGTCACTGCAAAATCTATGCTCGGGTTGTATAAGGTGTGTGCTAATATCAACCTTCCATCACACTCTCAACGAAAAACCTATGTCATAAAATTGATGCAAATTCTCTACGATGAACTAGTTTTCTCCCCTGAAAGTCTCACCAAGTGTGTGGACATTCTCACTAAACAATATTTGTAACAAACTATGAAACCAAATACATTGTTCCTTAACAACACCATTATGAATATCATAGGGATGATGAGACAGATCTTCTTTGATACCATCTATCACATCCCCATAGGATATGGACCCAATTTTTGTGATCATGCACCTCTTGAAGTCATGTGGGACCCCCACGATTCTCACTTGGTTGCATGGAAAAACCAAGGATACTTCATCCAGACTACAACTCTTAACCTATATCATACCAATACTTAATTCTAGGATACAAGTGAGTCACACTTTTACTCTAGTGCAACTCACTTTTATACTTAGACATTTTTTCAACAACTTAACACTTATTCACTTAAGAATACATCGATGAAACAAAGAGAGCACTTGCGAAATAAAAAAGAGACACAAAAATACAGTGTGGGTGGCACACGACATGGATAAAACCTAACCAAGTCTTATTGTTATGAAAAAATTACAATATGAGCACTATTGGCTTGGTTTATAGATTGGAAGAGTTGCACAACTCACCTCACCTAAAGAAGACACTCATACACAGATACATGACCACAAGACTTACCCGTTGTAACCTGTAATGAACCTCAAATTTATCACAAAAAAATTAAATTTCTTTTGGCACATTATTTACCAGTTATCGTCGTTTAAATTACATTTTAATTTTGCTTTGAATAACCTTATCCTATACTAACTTAACACTTAAGAGAGGTTCCCAATGAATACAAGTATTTTTCTAACTCATATGTTACTATATAGATATTAATACAATACATGTATCCACCTATACACATTACATGTATCCACCTATACACTAGGATTCAAATTTTCAATTCCTTTGTTTAAGAGAATTGGGATATTTGGGTTTTGTGCATAAGATTATATCCTTGAGAGTTAATGTTTGTACTCTTACCTAGCTGTGTCAACATCAGAATTCAAATACTGAATGTAGTACGTATCAAGAATAAGTTTAAGGATATTAATGATGATTTATGAGTGGTTTCAATGTGTTTTCTTTGATGGCTTCATTTTAGTTACGATACAATTCGTCTCCCTCATAACGAATTGAACCTCGATCATATCCACACCATTCTCTACGTAACTAAACTAAATAATCCTCCTCTTCCTATTGGGGTAACAGAAAGATAACTTAAATGACAATAGTTTTGCAACCAATTAGTTTCACTAGATAGTCATGGGTTTGCTGTTATTAACTTCACATCTTCAACAATTAAGGGAGATGGATGTACCTGTCAGGAGGAGTTAAGGTTCTGTCCTGAAATTAATTAGGGTCCTTGTTAAACAACAGTCTTGATGAATCTCTTATCTATTCTTCCCAATCTTAGTGCGCCAACTTTTCCCTAACACATGGATTGTACCTTATGTGCTGTAAAGATCAGTACTCATCCCTCTTAGGTTTTGGTAGTCTCTTTTCTGCCCTTGTGACTCCAAAGGAGAGGGTTCTGTATTATTCATTCCTCCACAGGGAAAGGCCACCACCTCTGTGGGCAAAATTTGGTGAAGTCGAAGGCAACATCTGACTACCTGGTAAGTTTTCTAAGGGAATTGTCGTGTCTCAAGTTCGAATGTAGAGTTCACTGTTGGTGCATACAAAGAAAACATTTACTTCCTATAACTCTTACTGTGAATTTAAAGGCCTCGTTACTTTCGATAGTTATGTTAGGAGTCTACGCGTTTCTCCTTTTTATACTGGTATCGACTGTAGAAGAGGTTTCCCACTGTATCAGAGGGTCACTACTTTTTTCCTCCGTGAACTTAAGGTCATACCTCACGTCCACTGTTTGTGTCCCATGGGATTATTCTGGTTCATTCCTTTTGTTTACCCTGTGACTAGTAACTGTAATTGGGAGTAAATCAGAGTAGTTCAGAAGAGTTTATTCATACGTCGTGTAAAGGCTCCAGAAAAAAAGGGGGTCAAGCTGAATTCTTAACGCCTCTGTTTTCTCCTCTGTAATTGATGCATATTATTGTGGTAAGGTGGTTGTCTACCGGGAGTTTATCTCTTACCAAGTTAGGGTACCTATATTGACTTTGTGTATGATGTCATTCCTTATGTTTCTTCATTTTCTATTCGTAAAGGGTTTTTAATAAAATATTTTACTCTGCAATTCGCAATACTATTTTATATATTTTTTTCAAGTAATTGTAAAACTCTGTATAAATGGGATTCTCTGTAATAATGGTGGGATTATGCTTGTTTCGAGGGTACCCACCAGAAGCTCCAGGAACCATCCTCCCCTTGACCAGGGTCGATTACAAGACAAGGGCATGAAAACTGGAGGGTGTGGTGTTTTCGGCTCCTAAGTTAAGTAATCCGACATAAATGTGGTTATAAATTTACCCTTTCAATTTTATATTTAAAGTCCTACTCTATAGTTTACTAATGTCTTTCTGTGATGGCCAAATGTAGGTATGCCCACTTCATGGCATAGGGATCGGCCTCTACTCATTATGACAAAGATACTTGGGTTCCAAATTATGGCTCTCAACTTGCTTCTTAATTCAATGCATGGGGGTCATGATTCTGTTCATAGCTTACTGTTGTTAAAAGTAACATTACTCACACACTAATTTCCTATGCTGGATGTCTGAGGGTTAAACCCCATTCGTTTTTATTTGTTAAAGTTTCATTTAAGGAGATATGTACAGTCAAGCATGATGTAGGGAATGACTGATATTCTAATACTAGAATTGGTGAAAACAACTCTAAGTTTACTATTGGGGAACTCTTAAATATGTTAATCTTAGTATTGGAGGAATATTTTTTCTATTTGGAAATAACTTATCCTCGACATTCTGTATATTACTTCTATAATTTAATGTATTCGAAATCTCTATGTCAGTTACAATAGCCATCATTTCTTGACTTTATTAATGTCTATATGATTAGTCTCTTGTTAATGCAATTTCTTATTTTGAATTTACCCTAAAGGGGATCGTTCCGAGGTGAGGTTCCGCATCTCCAAACCTTTGCGATTTGTAGATTCTTGTCTTTCGTTCAATTGCATCTTCAGAATAGATTGCATTTACTCTGTAATTTCGTAAAAAATGCTTTCTGTAGAATGCGAAGCAAATTTGAGGGATATCCTAAATCTTACAATTGTTTGTCCGAGGTATGGTAATGCTACGGCCATAAAATCAAAAACATTATTTGTTTCTCTCTGCATTCCACACGATATAATCGAATTGGGATAGCCTACTCTTGTGTAGGCAATGGTTCCTACACACAACATATATAATATGTGTCATACGTTGATAATGTATCAGTGAAATCATTTGTTCGCTTTCCTGTAGTATGATCCTAGCATGTTTATCTTCTCATTTGGGAATAACAGTTCATATAATTATATTGTTAAGTTTAGGGTAATCTTGATCCTTTGATTTTGTTCATTCACATTTGCTTCGTTATTCTGGTTCTATCCAAGTTCGACTATATATATATATGATTTTGTTTAGGAATTAAATTGTAGAATTAAATATATTCTTGCAATAGATTTGTCCGTTCATTGATACATATTCGATTCTACTTAAAGTTTTAATTTCAGGAAACATTCCCATAATTAAATCCTACAATATGTTTTCTGATTCTATGAAGATATCATATATTTTATATTTACGTACAGACATTAAATCCATAGTAGAGGTTACCAGGGGATGATTCCAGAAATGATATGTAAGCTATTTGATAGTAAACTAGACTATACATTTCATGTAATCGAACAACCTTTGTCTAGGTTATTGAATTCATACCAACTTTAGGGGTTTCACTATATCAATAACCATTTCAGCCCATAGAGACAAAAATACTGAAATTTAGATGTAGTACATGACTTACAACAATTACACAGTCATTAAAATAGGTATTAGGAACCCTTTCAATTCAGATTTAACATGTACAGTACATCAGATATAAATCATTCAGACAGATAAGCATTAGAGTATCATATATGAACTAAACTCATGGGAAGACAAAGGGAACAACCATGTTCCTCCCAACCGTAGAACCTAGTAGTCACGATCACTTGCAAGGTTCACCCCCTATCCTGACCACGAGTCCATAAAGGTGAACTTGGAAATCCCTCTTCAACAATATCATTCCATTCAGTAGATCCCCCTTGCCTCACACTCATTCAATGTTCATAACAACAATGAAAAATCAATAGTCTCTTCCTAGCATACTTGGCAGCGTCCTGCCTCCTCACATATGCTTATTTATTAATTGCCTAGGTCCTTTTTCCCTCCCTTGGAAATTTTCATAGATTTCTAAATCCATGATTTTCAGAGGCTGCCAATGGCCAAATCACTGATTTTCTAGTTGTAAAAATCAGCTTAAGGGCAGTTCCAACATGTTCCCCACTCATGGAGTCATGGTCAACTACTTTTAACATGGTTGTTCCATTTGTCCTCCTGCAATCAATATAAAATATTTTGTTTTAATAAAAGTGTCATTGTCAAATAGTTAGTTGGGTCAAATCAGATCTCTGCCCAACAATCATAGTAATTTATTACAAATAACAAATTTGAAATTCAGAATTTCCATAAATGGGAAAAAAATTTCAAATTTGAATTTACTAAAAATGGAAAAAATTTCCAGCAATTAAAATTTTCAAAAATAATTTATTTCGGGGGATGTCACATCCTTTCCCCCTTCAATAAAACATTGTCCTCAGTGTTGGCTCCTTTATTGGAATAATATTGGATAAGATTTCCGCAAATTTCCCTCCAATTCCCAAGTGGCCTCCTTAGGACTAAAGTTCTTCCATTGCACCTTTACCTGAGCGACGACTCTGTTCCAAAGTGCTATTTCTCTCCAGTCCAGAATGCGTAGGGGTTCCACGTGGAACTCACATTCAGGTTCCACCTGTACCAAGTTCCAATCAATCATATGAGTAGGGCCCTAAATATACTTTTTCAACAAAGAAACATGAAATATATTATGAATTATTAGATTTGCTGGAAGTGCAAGTTGATATGCTACGGGTCCAATTCGAGCTAGTATCTCGAAGGGCCCACAAAACATGGGTGCCAGCTTGGCACAATTTCCTAACTTCAATGAGATTTTTTGGGCTTTGACCTTTAAGTACACATGTTCTCCCGCTTGAAATTATAAGTGTCTTATTTTCTGATCTGCATAGCTCTTCTGCTTGTCCTATGCTTCCTTCAAGTTTTGTTGTACCTTTCTTACTGTGTTCTCCATTTCTTGGAGCATCTCTAGTACAACCATGAGTCTGTCATCTGGGTTATCCTAGCTAATTAGAGCCGTACACTTTCTGTTGTATAGTACTTCGAAGGGGCTCAACTTTGTTGAAGTTTGGTATCCATTGTTGTATGCAAATTCTACCAAGTGTATATAGTCCTCCCACTTATTTGGTTTTTTTCTTACATACACGCGGAACATATCCTCTATGATTTGGTTTGTCCTTTCGGTTTGCACATTCGTTTGCAGATGATAACTCATACTAAAATTCAAATTGGTATTTAGCCCTGCAAAAAACTCTTTCCAAAAGGCGGATGTGAATTTTACGTCTCTATCTGAAATCACCATTTTAGGAATACCATGCAGTCTAAAAATTTCTTTCGTGAATATTTCAGCAATGTTTATAGCTTTAAAAGTAGACATTACAGGAATAAAGTGTGCAGACTTACTGAATTTATCGATTACAACCATGATAGAATCATTCTGTTTCTGATTTTTAGGGAAACCTGTTATAAAGTCTAGTGATATGGTCTCCCATTTCCATTCTGGTACTATTAATGGCTGTAATAGGCCGGCTGGATGCTGATGCTCGGCCTTAACTTGCTGACAATATTGATACCTAGCCAAATATTTTGCTGTTTCACCCTTCATATTAGGCCAATAAAATAGTTTTTTAAGTGATGTTATCATTTTCTGGTAACTCGGGTGGCCAGAATACGGTTTCTTATGCATTTCGTCCAAGACTGTTAATTTTAACTCTGCCGAATCTGGTATGTAAAGTCTGTTTTTAAATCGTAGTAGTCCCTTCTTGTCAATACCTAGATCTAGTTTATCTGAGTTTGCGGTACTGTTCGGTAATTCTAACATTATATTAGTGTAGTTTTCGTCATTAATACTTGTTGTCCTTATTCTTTGTTCCATATCACTTTCTGCCCTGCTGATATTTATCTCAAATAACCCATGGACCCTTCTGCTTAAAGCATCTGCTACTTTATTTTCCTTGCCTTGATATGTCTGACCTCGAGGTCAAATTTGCTCAAGAAGGCTAACCACCTTGCTTGTCCTACATTGATATCTCATTGGTTAAACAAATATTTCACCCTACTATTATCCATTAATAATAGGAATTTTCTGCCCATTATGTAGTGTCACCTCATTTTTAAGGCGTGAATTACTGTTGCCAATTCTAAGTCATGAGTGACATAATTTCACTCGTGTTCTCTTGATTTTTGTGACTCATAACAAATAACGTGTCCTTCCTGAGTTAGGACACCACCTAGTCCTTCTTTACTTGCATCAACACATACGGTAAAGTCTTTATCTAGGTCTTCTACTTTCAATATGGGTGCAGTTGTCAATAATTCCTTTAGTTTGTTGAAACTGCCTTGACACTTCTCTGACTAGCTAAACCTGGTTCCTTTCTTTTGTAATGACGTGATAGGGTAGGCTATCTTGGAAAATCCTTCTATGAACTTGCGGTAATACCCAATGATTCCCATGAACGACCATATATACGCTACATCTTTAGGTACCAGCCATTCCATAATGGATTTTGTCTTTTCCGGTTCTATTGCAATGTCTTCTGCTGAAATTACATGTCCTAGATATTGTATTTATTTTTGATAGAAGTCACACTTGTCAAATTTGGCGTATAGTTTGTGCTTCCTCAATGCTTGCAGAACTATTCTTAAGTGTTCCTCATGTTCTTCCTTTGTTTTTTAATAGACAAGGATATTGTCGACAAATACTACCATGAACTTGTCCAAATACTGACTGAAAATATTGTTCATTAGGCACATAAATGTGGCTAGTGCGTTAGTGAGCCTGAAAGGTATGACTACAAACTCATAGTGTCCATATCTTGTCCAAAAAGTTGTTTTATTTATGTCCTTGTCTTTTATCTGAACTTGATGATAGCCGGATTGTAAATCCAACTTTGAAAAGATCTTGGCCCCACCTACTTGATCGAACAAATCATTTTCCTTGGTAAGGGGTATTTATTCTTAATAGTCATTTTATTCAGTTCTCTATAATCAATACATAGTATTAGAGTACCATCTTTCTTTTTCACAATGAGGACTGGTGCCCCCCAAGGTGAGACACTCGGTCTAATGTACTTTTTGTCCAACAATTCCTATAATTGTATTTTTAATTCTGTCAGTTCTGGTAGACTCATTTGGTAAGGTGCTTTTGAGATAGGGGACGAACCGAGTAGTAGGTCTATGGAGAAGTCTATTTCCCTTATAGGGGGTATGTAACATCCCGCTCTGGCGCACTGACAAACTTATTCTTTGAGGACACTTGCTCGCAAGTGATCTGGATTCTTATGATGATGAACCACTTAACCTTGATGATGATGCGTCAT
>JZKD02S1985066.1:459379-485751 GCA_000966675.3 Picea glauca
TAAAGTTGTTTTCATTTTCAAGCCACGGTGTATTAGACATGCATTCTATTCTATTCCATGCTGTAACAATGCTGTAACTGTTGTTACTTTTGAAAGTACATCAAAATCCATGGATTCTGTTGCAGAGAGTGTTAATCAAACAGCCGGCCACTGTAACTTGAACGACTTCGCGTGGAATATCACGAAACCTGTAGAGAAAGTGTGGGTAGAATGGGTTGATATTGGAGTGAGAAATAGATGTATATACTGCGATGCGAAGGACGTGAATTTAGCGCTGCTGACTGCTGATCACACCCGCGACAATGTTGCTATGAAGAAGCCCATTCCGGCGGGCAAATCCCAGATTTTCCGTTATCAAACCGGCGTTTCAGTCGTCGACGAAGTGCAGATTGTCAGAGCCGACTTTGTCAACTGCCGCCCATAGCCCGGACCGTAATATGCCAATTTTCGCCACTGTGCGGCAACTCGCGTTTTGCTCTTAAGTATTCGTATAGGCCGTAGCCTCCGTAATAGAATATGTTGTTCGCGAAGATTTTGTTGCATTTGTTTTGTTCGAATATTATAGGCCAAAGCTTTTTTCATTTTCAAGCCACGGTGTATTAGACATGCATTATATTGTATTCCATGTTGTAACTGTTGTTACTTTCGAAAGTACATCAAAATCCATGGATCCGTTGCTTCAATTTCAATTTATAGATCCGTTGCTTCAATTTCAATTCTAACAGTATATAGAGTAGAATAAAAATTTTCCTTTTTAAAAAAAGATAATAAGGACAGTTTATATTGTTTATCAAATTTACATTCAACTAAGTTTAGTGTTGAGAGTTAGGTAAAAGATACATATTTTTTTTAATGGAGTAGGAGAGGCAAACAGATCCATTTTTCAGGTAAAAAAATAAGTATGTGGTCAAATTTTTAGAGGTAGTTTGAGTTTCTCATCAATCAAAATTCCATGCATTTCAAAACTTTTCCCAGGGGCTCAGAAAATCCATCAGAATTCTAGATTGGCCGAAGATTTAAAAACTGACAGCAGAAATAACTCAGGAGAAAAGATTGCTCCTAAGTTAGCCCACTCCTTATTTATACATTATAGATTTTTTTAAAGTACATCATAATCCATTGATCTGTTTCTTCAATTCTGACAATATTTAGAATAGGATAAAAAACTCCCTTATAAAAATAAGATAATAAAACACTTTATACTGTTTATCAAATTACAGTCAACTAAGCTTAAGCGTGAGAGTTAAGTAAAAGATATATTTTTTTAACATTTACAAAATTAAATTCTTACATATAAATTTTTTATTATATTTAAATTTTAAAAGATTCATTTGTTTTATAATATCAAAATAAAATATTAATTATTTATATTATAAACCTACATAAATCTCAAGAAACTAAAAAAATGTTCATCAACATATATCCTTTATCTTAATTTTAAGATTACAATTTGGATGAAGTGCAATGATGTATTGTAACATTTCATTACTGGTACAATAATTTTATATATAATGAATAGTTACCTTGTCAGGTTAGCAGATATAATGACAACGTGAAATATACATAGTGTTGTAATTATTATTAGCATAGCAACTTACTCCCCGTTGGTGAAGGCAGATAGTAAAAAATCCTCTGTTTAGTATTAAGCCTAGATGTATTGAAAAATAATATTTTAAATATTTTAAATCATGTCTATAATTTTTTTTTTATAATTAAAAAATCTTTAATTTTGACTAGTATCAATAGATATACATCTATACACTTATATATGTTTACTAATAAATGCTTTATTAATAATAGATATACACCTATATACTTATTGAAAAGCTAAAACATAGTGAGAAGCTAGAACATGGAACCTATCTTTACCCACATCAATCACAATCAATTTCTGTTCTAAATATTTTTATAAATAACAATTCTTAGAGCATTCTAAATTGCTAGAATAATTTATAGCATTAGTGTGATATGTAGTCCTCGTGTGCGATAACAACATGGATTGAGGATAACACATTTTTTCTTTGGTAGCTCTTTTTCTATTCAAAGATAATGCTATATTGATTTTCTTAAAAGTATTTCTTATTCCCTTATAATAATTATGAATTTTGATGACCACCTTGAAGTTCATGTGTTGTATTTTTACATTATTTATATTTATATTGATAAGTTAGAGGATTATGTAAATAAACACATGTTTGTAAGCAGAACATTGGTAGGAGTGATCATTCTATTTTTTGTATATGTAAATGATATTGACATTTTAGCAATATGCTCCTTTTATCCTCCTTTTATCATGATAACTAGTTTAAATTAATAAAAAATTATATCTTAAGTTTTAAATCAAGTAAATTTATGAACATTTTTTTTTCAAGAAGGAAAATATAATTTCACTGTTATGCTATTATCAATCAAGTGAATCTTTCAAATAGATATGGATCATAAGTCTAATGATATCATCATAGTTCAAAAAGATTATAACCATTTCTATTCATATTCCTAATTTCTTCATACAGTGAAGTGTCTACAAAATATATATTAAGATAATTACAAAAACACATCAAAAAAATTTCGAGCTAGATCTATGAAGTCATATAGGGTTCTGTATTTAAAATATGTAGTAGCTATCTACTTTGAATACATGTCCTTCTATAGTTTCTTCATAAGAGAGCCATTTGGTAGGTTGTTTCAAAACCTCCTTTGATAGAGTGTATCCTTCTGAGTTGAATTTCATGTGTAGATGCATAAATTTGATTGAATCAAATTTATCTTTTAATGTCCCGATCTTCTCTTTCTAGAAATTAAGATATAGAAAGTTCAAATTCGATTTGGAATTAATCTAGTCAATGATCAACTTTGAGTCTCCAACTACCGTCAACTTTTTAATGGGTAATCTAGAAGAAAAAAGTAGAATACCCCATACACCCAATAATTTTGCTTTCATATTTTTGCCATTACCGCCGACAAATTGAATTCTGAAAAAGTGGCTTGAAGTGATTTTGAGAAAAATACAAATGCCAAGGAATCATCAACATCCCCACCATCAACGAACCCAAATGGAGTATCATCAAAGAAAATTGGGTTGAGAATATATTCAAAATTGTCATCTTCGAAAATACTAGTGCGTTCTTTGATTGAAAGGAGGATTTTAGTGACTGTCCTAGACTCATGTCTATGTCAATTCTCAAACAAAATTTGATTTATATGTATTTCCATATGCCCCAAATCACCAAAAAAGGATTATGTCGCATCTTTGGGTATTGTATGCACCAGAGCATCATATTTTCTTCTAAGGATGAACAAATCCAAGCTTCCGCTATCTTTAGATAATTCAAAACATCTTTCCAAACGTTTTGTGTAGTATCACATTTCACAAAGAGATGAGTGGTCGTCTCTTCATCTCTGAGACAATGACTACAAATTGATGGTCCAACACCTCCCCTCTTCCTAAAATTTGCACCACTAAGTATACAATCCTTCAAGCATAGCCACATAAAAAAAATAATTTTACCTCAGAGGTTTACTTTCTAGAAAACCATATACCACCATCTATTTTCATTCAAAATATTTAAGAATGTAATGGATTGATAGAATAAATTTTCAGTTACAGCACCCATAGCTTTGTTCCATGACCATACTATATTGTCCCTTGTATTATTTAGTCAGATACCAATGTTCCATAACATTGTAAGATAGTCGTTCCATTATGTCAACAACTCTCCTGTCAGTCCAAGTTGATTTTCCTCGTACCAACTTTGATTAGTTCCAGTCTCATTCGGTAAAGCTTGATAGCTAAGGAGAAAATATTTAAACTATTTAAATGTTGGATTAAAGGAACTGAGAGTTTATAAGAATTATTACACCTGATGAATGGATCATACCCAAGTATAACAAGTTTACCACATCCAATCGACTAGGTTAGCCACCTTTTAATGATGGGAAAAGATTTCATGAAATTATTCGAAATGAAATGCTTCATTGTCACCGCAAAATCTATGCTCGGGTTGTATAAGGTGTGTGCCAAGATCAAACTCCCATCAAACTGTCAATGAGAACCTATGTCATAAAATTGATGCAAAGTCTCTATGATGAAGTAGTTTTCTCCACCGAAAGGCTCACCAAGTGTGTGCACATTCTCACTAAACAATCTAGTTCATCGTAGAGACTTTGCATCAATTTTATGACATAGGTTCTCGTTGACAGTGTGATGGGAGGTTGATCTTGGCACACACCTTATACAACCCGAGCATAGATTTTGCATTGACAATGAAGAATTTCGAATGTGTTGATCCATATGCATAGCACCTTTCATCGTCCTTTTTGAAGTTTGATGCAAGCGCTTGTACATAAGCTTGTAGGTCTCATCAGTCAGGAAAAGGCCTTCGCTAGCCCATAATCCATCTTCATCAACCCATTTGAGATCCATTGAATCTGACATCTAGCCACATAAAATGTTTAGTTGCAACTACCTAGACCTAGTGTACCAGACTAGGCCATCACTGCATATCGACGTAGACTACATAAAAACTGTGGAAACAATACAACCTATCAAAATTGCGAAAAACTTAAAATGATATACCTAACAAATTTGTTTTTAAATCCATGAATATTTTATATTAAATAAAATTCAAATTATGTATAATACACCGTATCTTATCTTTCTTTCATATACTAGAATACTATTATGATCAGGTACATATATCACATTCTCTTAGAATGCTTAAAGTACAAAGATAATGCATTTACTTTTCAAAACATCCTCACTAATTCTCTAACATAAATCAAGGGAACATAATTTATCTTTATAAGTTTTATAAAGTAATTTTGGTTTTTAGTGAATGGTAATCATCATTACTATGATTAGTTTTAATATCAATAATTCTTCTAACTTACTATTTTGATATTTTAAATGAAATTATATTCATAGGCAAGTTATTTAGTAGGAGTTGTCTAATTATTCTAAATTTTTGTCCTTGCTGGAATTCCAAAACATAATTCAACACAAATTGCAACTTTATGTTGTTTAAATTTTAATTATGATTGCAGAAATGGATTCATGGTGCTAAAACACCAAGAGAACTCTATCTAGGGTTGATATTGGTGTGAGAAATAGATGTATATATTGCGATGCGAAGGACGTGAATTTAGCGCTGCTGACCGCTGATCACACCCGCGACAATGTTGCTCTGAAGAAGCCCATTCCGGCGGGCAAATCCCAGATTTTCCGTTATCAAACCCGCGTTTCAGTCGTTGACGAGGTGCAGATTGTCAGAGCCGACTTTGTCAACTGCCGCCCATAGCCCGGACCGTAATATGCCAATTTTCGCCAGTGTGCGGTAACTCGAGTTTTGCTCTTAAGTATTCGTATAGGCCGTAGCCTCCATAATAAAATATGTTGTTCGCGAAGATTTTGTTGCATTTGTTTTGTTCGAATATTATAGGCCAACGCTTTTTCATTTTCAAGCCACGGTGTATTAGATATGCATTCTATTTTATTCCATGCTGTAACTGTTGTTACTTTTGAAAGTACATCAAAATCCATGGATCCGTTGCTTCAATTCTGACAGTATATAGTATATAGAGTAGAATGCAAATTTTTCTTTAAAAAAAAAAAATAAATTTATCAAATTTACATTCAACTAAGTTTAGTGTTAAGAGTTGGGTAAAAGACACATATTTTTTTTAATGGAGTAGGAGAAGCAAACAGATCCACTTTTCAAGTAAAAAAATAGGTATGAATCTGGCTAAATTTTTAGGGATAGTCTGAGTTTCGCATCAATCAAAGTTCCATGCATATGTTCAGAAAATCCATCAGAGTTCTGGATTGGCCGGAAATTTAAAAACTGGTCGCAGGAAAACCTACAGAAAAACAACTCAAGAGAAAAGTTGCTTCCTAGTTAACCCACTCCTTATTTATACATCATAGTTTTTTTTAAAGTATATCATAATCCATTGATCTGTTTCTTCAATTCCAACAGTATATAGAATAGGATAAAAACTCCGTTATAAAAATAAGGTAATAAAACAATTTATACTATTTATCAAATTACAGTCAACTAAACTTACTCTTGAGAGTTAAGCAAAAGAGATTTTTTTAACATTTGCAAAATTAAATTCTTACATATAAATTTTTTATTATATTTAAATTTTAAAACATCCATTTGTTTTATAATATCAAAATAAAATATTAATTATTTATATTATCAACTTACATAAATCTCAAGAAACCAAAAGGATATTCATCAACATATATCCTTTATCTTAATTTTAATATTACAATTTGGATGAAGTATTATTTGGACATAGTGTTGTAATTATTATTAGCACATGTTCGCTGTTGGTGAAGGAAGATGGTAAAAAATCCTCTGTTTGGTATTAAGCTTAGGTGTATGAAAATTTCAGGTACAGTAAAAAATTAGGCATTAGGCTAGTGTTTGTAGAAGGAAATATTTTGATGGAGCATTATCAAACTAATTTTACTAATTAATTTTAGCAACAATTAACTCATAACATGAAAAAGAATATTTGAAATATATTAAATCATGTCCATATTTTTTTTTTAATAATTAAAAGATATTTAAGTTTGGCTAGTATGAGTAGATATACACCTATACACCGATATATGTTTACTAATAAATGCTTTATTAATAATAGATATACACCTATACACCTATTGACAAGCTACAACATGGTGAGAAGCTACAACATGGAACCTATATTTACCCACATCAATCAATTTATGTTCATAATTTTTATATATAATCATGGTTTTAGAATTTTCGGAACTACATCCAATATTGTTCAAGATAATAGAGTAAGGATTGTCTTATTTAATTTTTAAAATATAGCCTATGAAAAAATTAGCGATTTGTTCAGTGTTATTCCAACACTTGCTAGGGATGGTACAAGCCTAAACTTAACAACCATACTAAGATAAGAGTGTTCAAAACATTTTGTTCTTATCTCAATCTTTCTACATTTCTTCAAGAACGCATGAATCTTTTCAACTACTAATGCTTCTCTTTTCAACATTGTGGTTCCAATTCAAATGATAATTGAATTCACTACTTAATTTATTGTTTGATGGCAACTCTTTAAGGTTGTTATCACAAAATTTCATAGCACCTTCACTGCGATACAAGCATGATTCTATACATCCACTTCATAAATACATCTAAGTCCCAAAATTCCTATGAAACCGAGTGACCTCATACCTCATGCCCTACCATATCTACAAATTAACTACTTACAATTCAAGGAACTATGCAGACACCACCCAACTGCTAAGTCATGTTGTTGTTAACTAACTTGCGTAACTCTATGAAGAGTCACCTCATCTAAAGGTTGTGATTGACCCACTCGTCTAAAAATTCATCTCGACTCAATTGTTGTTCTTGGTGATGCACAACATGAAGATGTCATTACAAAAATATGCCCAACCAAGTACATTTCTACAAAGATGCTCTAGGTTGTCATCAACTTAAACAAGTGCTTCAACTCATTGAAATAGGGAACTTCTCCCCTTCCTAGTCACTTCTACGATCACCCTCTACGATCACTTCTTCGTTCATCACTACAGTTAGATCTGTGATCAATCATGTGACAAGTCTTTTGTTCTTTTGCCTTTCCGAAGTACTTGATTAACCCATGAACTAGGCGCCTTGTCTTATCAAGGTGTTCACATAGGTCTGGAACTTACTTCCATCGCAAATCAAACAAACCAATACTATGCCCAGCCTGTCTCTGTGAAAGGTCATACTACATTACCAAACCTTCACCAAGTCTGCGCCCAAACGACCTCTATGATCAAATATATGACAATTCATGTGATGAACTCTGTGATGACTTATCCGACCACCCACCTTGTCGAAATGCTTCATTGTCACTGCAAAATATATGATCGGGTTGTAATGTACCTCAAATTCACCATAAAAAAAAATCTATGACATAATTCAATTTCGTTTAAGCTTAGAATTTAAGAGAAGGTAAGATTCATTTCTGTCGATAATGACATTATTACACTAGTCTAGTTTACTTTGAACAAAAAATCTTATGTGGATAAATTATTTCCATAATTCTATCACTTCCCTTAACTCTCAAACTACTCTAGCATACTTATATGTATATAGGCAATATCTAAACTTAGGTCGAAGGAACCTTTGAGGTCCAAAGAGATAAAGCTTAGAAGGGAGCACAATTTCCATTAGATCAGTTGGAGAAAGGATCTGGGTGCACAGAGTTTAACCTCTGGGGAGTCGCGCAGGAGAGCAGCTGAAATAAACGGTGGAGACACTTCGGGGAGAAGTGTCCAAATTTCAAGAGTCATAGGATCGCACCAAGTTATGAGGGATTTAAACACTTAGAATCACCCCAAGAGAGGATCTGTATGGACGCTGGAAACACTTCGTGGAAGAAGTGTCGAAGTTCCGAGAGTCGTTGGATCTTGCAAAGCAGCGAGGAGATTAAGGTCGAGTGTCTTCCAACACTCTAAGGCATTGAATTTTTCTATTTTAGAGTTTGGGGCTTGGAGCAGCAAGTGATTTTGGTGTCGTTGCATCGTGAACTCCTGTTTTGTGAAATTGCAAAACGATCGACACCATTCATCAAGGAGGACATGTGGCGAGTGGTCAAGGTCCGACGAAAATCCCAAAAGGTTGTGGGTCATCAATCCAGTGGGATCATGGGTGTTAGTTCAAGTGGAATCTGGATCGTTGATCTCTCAAGGGGGAGATTTCATCATTTCGGGGTCCGGGAGTTCGAAGGACCTACAATCGTTGCATCTGGAATTGCGAAAACCCGAAAGCATTCGAAGGAGTAGCACTAGGTCACAGGACCAATCATATGAAAAGCGACTTAAGGGAGGAGCTAAGGAGTCATTAGGCCCTATTTCAAGTTTTGGCATTTTGAAGGATAGAGAACAGGAGGAACACTTGCATCATGATTCCCCAAATCACGAAAATCTGGTAGCGCTTTAAAATTAAGTGCATGGTCACAAAGTGGTGGTCACATGGATAGAGGCTAAGGGACGATCCAGAACTGTTAAGCCCTTTTCGGCATTTCAACAACCGGGAGTTGGAAGGACAAGGAGTCTGGGAGAGCTTGCATGCAGGAGTCTCGAAACCCATAAATGCGAAAGGTGTGTGTAAGCCCCTTTCGACGTTTCGGCAATCGGGAGTTGGAAGGACAAGGATTCTGGGAGAGCTCGCATGAAGGAGTCTTGAAAACCCGAAACACGAAATGTGTGTGTAATTGAATGAATTCTCAAATGGAATTCAACCATCATCATGGATAGTTATTTTGAGTCGATTCCTTCCTTGGATATTATTTCGATTTTTCATACTGCTTATCTTTTGTCGTTACGAATTCCATAATTTTTACTAAGGTTTAGTTAGAATGTTGTTCTCTACTGTATTTCTGTATTTGTTCTTTGTACAGTCTGAACTTTTATGCATTGGATGGAATTTATGTATTTCGAAAGGCCCACATCTTTTAAATCACATCTCAACGAAAAAAAAAGGGGCTCTAGAATATTAAACTGTTGTACAGGTATCAAGTAATATACAAATGCCCGCACAGGTGAAGACGGATTGGTAAGTGCCGTGTAAATGGAAGGAAATTTGTAAAAATGAAGTCTCATGTTCGATTCTCACCCGGACTTACTTGTGCGCCATTCTTGCGGGCTGGGTGGTTGCACCTGGGGTTATAGTGATAGCCGCTGGGGATCGACCCCGTGTCACGCGAGTACGAGAACCACGAAGTTGTCGATTCCCCCAGTAAAAAAAATAAAAAAATATACAAATGTATGCATATAATCCTATTAAATGTGTAACCTGGTCATGCATCGATACTTTAGTAATGTTATTACTTTGTATAGCTTATTACAGAAATATACAAATACTCAGTGATTGTCATTCCTGTTTATACATCGACATTTCTTAGATCATTATCATCATCTAAGGGAACCTATATAGAGAAATAAAAAAAAGAAGGGAGTCTGAGATTGTCAAAGTAATCAGTTCTACACATTTAATTATGCTTTTAATTGCAAGGTTGGATCTTCATGACTGCTAGAATAGTAGGTATTTTGGCTGTCTACTATGTGCGCGTATAAAGGTGTATATTATAATTCTTACTATAGGGAATTCACTTTAACTCTCCATTAAAATCTGTACTTATTTCCAAATATAAGTATGTACATACCTATAGCTTTGTCTATATATATGTATAATGATTAACTATCACAGGTATAGTTTCATCTTGATTCTGGTTTAATAATTGGAAAACTCAGTTACGTGCTACGGTCCTCAATCTTTACCTACAGAAATATAAACATGTAAGTATATCTACCTAACTTGGGTCTCATTCTTACACACCAGTAGCTTACACATCAAATCATAGTTAACTCGAAGAATCCCATTTTGTTCTCTACAGTTTATGCCATTAAACAATAGTCTAATTATGAAATTTCGAATACTTAAAGGTGTATGACCTCATGGCAAGCAGAACTCTTAGAAAAATTCGTGCTAAAATATGTTTAATTAGTTTAATACTTTCATATACAATAATTTATGTACTTGTCATGCCTTGTACACAGTGACTTGTAATATGATCTATTATTTCTATTCTACCTCTATTCCGGATGAAGATCCTCCATCGTTTCTACCAGTCCATTCATTACAGTATTAGAGTTGTTCCTATAACAAATAATTCCTACTATGTTCCTACAGTTTTTCCTATTACAGAAATGGATTATGACATGATAGATTTCTCCCATGGAAATACTTCAATATAGAATTAATATATACATATCACCAGCATAAATGACTATTTAAAATAGAGAAGGAGTAGATCAACATATTTGAACCAGTTTGCAGGAAGGCAAAGGGAACAACCATGTTCCTCACAACTGTAGAATAGGCAACCAAAATTTATTACCCAATTTAGCCCCTAGCCTTACCATGAATCCATGGGGGAGAATTTTGAAGACTCCTCCTTAACAATGTCCATAATTCCAATAGTTATCCTCTTGCCTCACGCTTACTCAACAGTTCTCATAAAAAAAAGGAAAATCCATAGTCTCTTTTCTCCGCATACTTGGTAGCGTCCTGCCTCCTCACATATGCTATTTATCAATTTTACCCAGGTCTTTTTCCCTCCCTTGGGAATTTTCACAGCTTTCTAAATCCCTAATTTTCAGGGGCTACCAATGGCCAAATCACTGATTTTCCACTTGTAAAAATCATCCTAGGGGTAGTTCCAACATGTTCCCCACTCATGGAGTCATGGTCCACTAAATTCAACATGGTTGTTCCATTTGTCCTTCTGCAATCAATATAAAATATTATGTTTTCATACAAGTATCATAGTCAAATAGTTAGTTGGGTCAAATCAAGTCTTTGCCCAACAGTCATGTTAATTAATTACAATTATTAAATTTGAAATTCAAAATTTGCCATAAATTAAAAATAAATTCCAAATTCGAATTTACTAAAAATGGAATAAATTTCCAATAAATTTAAATTTCATTTTTTTTTTTTTTTGGGATATCACATCCTTTCCCCCATCAGTAAAACACTTTCCTCAGTGTTCGTTCCTTTCTTGGAACAGGGTTGGATGAGATTTCCGCAAATATCCCTCCAAATCCCAAGTGGCCTCCTCAGGACTAAAGTGCTTCCATTGCACCTTTACCTGAGCTACGACTCTGTTCCACCTAGAAATCGCCTTCAGGTTCCACCTGCACCAAGTTCCAATCAATCATATGAGTAGGGTCATGAATATACTTTTTCAAAAAAGAAACATGAAATACATTATGGATTCTTAGATTAGCTGGAAGTGCAAGTTGATATGCTACAGGTCCAATTCGAGCGAGTATCTCGAAGGGCCCACAAAACCCGAGTGCCATCTTGGCACAGTTCCCTAACTTCAGCGAGATTTTTTAGGATTTGATCTTCAAGTAAACATGGTCTCCCACTTGAAATTCCAGGTGTCTCCTTTTCTTATCTGCATAACTCTTCTGTCTGTCCTGAGATTCTTTCAAGTTCTGTTGTACCTTTCTTACCATGTCCTCCATTTCTTGGAGCATCTCTGGTCCAACCATGAGTCTATCAGCCGGGTTATCCCAGCTAATTGGATTTGTACACTTTCTTCCATACAGTATTTCGAAAGGGCTCAACTTAGCCGAAGTTTGGTACCCATTATTATATGAAAATTCTACCAAGTGCAGGTAGTCTTCCCACTTGCTCGGTTTTGTTCTTACGTACATGCGAAGCATATCCTCTATGATCTGGTTTGTCCTTTTGGTCTGTCCATTCGTTTGTGGATGATATCTCGTACTGAAGTTCAAGTTAGTGTTTAGTCCTGAAAAAAATTCCTTCCAAAAAGTGGATGTAAATTTTACGTCTCTATCTGAAACCACCATTTTAGGAATACCATGCAGTCCAAAAATTTCTTTCATGAATATTTCAACAATGTTTATAGCTTTAAAAATAGACTTTACAGGAATAAAGTGTGCAGACTTACTAAGTTTATTGATTACAACCATGATAGAATCATTTTGTTTCTGATTTTTAGTTAAACTTGTTATAAATTCTAGTGATATAGTCTCCCATTTCCATTCTGGTACTGGTAATGGGTGTAATAGGCTAGCCGGGTGCTGGTTCTTGGCCTTAAATTGCTGACAATCTTGGCACCTAGTTGTTATAACCCTAAATTGCACCAGACATGCTTACCTGGCATCAGGCCATATCAGATTCCTTCTTTCCCAAAATACTGTTGAACAACTCTTTAAAAAGCCTCTTTTATAAAGGCCCACATGCCCTACTCCACTATTGCAGGTGTGTACACGCTAGCTAACCTAAAATAGCCCGTGTGTACCTACAAAAGCATGAAAAAAGGAATGTTGCTGATGGAACACATAGCTTTGGTTGAGTTAAATAAAACTCCCAACCATGCATGGCCGAGGGTTCGACCAAATACCTATCTCCTTCTACCCTATAAAAGAAGGGGTAGGGGTACCATTTGGAAGGAGGAGAATGATAGTAAAGAAAATCTACTCAAATTCATATTCCCATTGTCCCCACCCTTTAGCCATTAGTGTGCAAGGAGAAATACAGAGCAAAGAAGTTGGAGGACATTTGAAGAGGAGCCCAGGATCAGGTTCACAGAGCAGTGGCTGGTCTCGACATTGTAGGTTGATTCATTCAAAGTAATAAAGAAATGTTTTTCCCGTCCCAATTTATGAGTTCTTCATAGTTTGTTAAATACATGTTTGAATCTCTAACCTATCCATCTGTATGTAAAATGCATATGTAGTTTGTTGCTTTTTTTATATGCAGGTCAACTTTGGAAGGAAAACTACTAACAAGTGATCAAGCATGAAGAAGGATCGACATAGAATGCCTGGAACAAGGTATGTTGGTCTAACCATGTATTTACTGAAAATAAATGGGGTTTAAGTCTGGGGACGAAGGTAGAAAGTAGATTTCTTTTGGTCATATCTGCATGCAAAATATAACCCTAATTTCTAGTCTGTAGGGGGATTTCCCACCACAATAGAATTAGCGACCATACTCGGGAAGTCACAGGGGTTCCTTGGAGTATTTTTTGGGTAGTTTTAAAAACTAGCTTTATTTCTTGTTTTTGAAGTTTCTGCACAGTCTGAGTTAACAGAGACTCTGGTCGTCCATACTCGTCATCTACGTTCTTTGCTTGACTGTATCTTTGTTTTTTCTTATCAAGACCCACAGAGGTACACACGACCTGTAGAATGTTTTCACACATGTACCTGCACCCTACTCTCTTACAGCCAGTGTGTACATGCTAGCTGAGGAAGTAACAATAGCTTGTAGTCTTCTAGAAAATTTTTGAGGCAGTCATTCTCTTCCCTGCCAGAATTAGTCATTCTCAGGGGTTTTCTGGAACTCTTTCTAGTCTTGGTTGATTGCAGTCTATATCTTAGGTGTCACTGCAAATTGGTTTGTTTTACGATTTTTGTTTTCCTTGTAATTTTTTCTTTTCTTTTTGTTAAAGAAAGTGTCTGAGCCTTCAAGAGATCCTGGTTCTCAGTATCAGTGGTCTCTGCCTAGTTTGGATTGCCTGTTTTTTATTTTTTTTAGAGTTTTAGAGGTACATGTGGCTTGTATAAGGCTAGCACGCATATACACACCCTCTGATGCTATACATCTCGCGTGCACATGGTTGCTATTGAACTGTCAACAGTGTGGTTGTGAAGGATAATTTTAATGGAAGGAAAGGTAGTCATCCTTTCTTTTGACAAGAGTTAGACCTCTCAAGATCTTGAATCTTTGTCATAGCAGTCAGTAGCTTAGGTTTGATCTCATCCATAGATTTCTTTTTCATTTTAGAAGTTTTCATGAAAATTTTCTTTAGTAAGGTTTTTAGACAAGTGTGAGAGTCCATTTTTAAGTTGCTAGTGTGTGATTTTTAAAAGAGATTCTTTGAGATCTATGCTTAGGCTAGAAGTTTTTCTTGGTTTTGACTTGTTGGTATTTTTCCGTTTTTCCTTTGTAAGCATTTCAAATAAAAAAATAAAAAAAATCTTTTCTTTCGTGGTTTGGTTGAAAAGTGTTGTGTTGCATTAGTAACTAGGGAAAATTATTTGCTTTCATAAGTTCTTAGTAGTTTACTTAGATCATAAGTAGCTCGTATTCGAGTGAAATCTTGCTTTGAGTTTTCTGTTCAAAAATCTTAGAATTTTTTTTTTTTAATTTGAAAAGTTGTTTAAAAGTAAAGGTTTTTGTTTCTAGTTTTCTGTCATTTTTTACTTTCATCTTTCAAACATCACTAGTTTCACTTTCATAGCCTTTGACATAAGACAAGTCATAAAATTAACGCTAAATCTAAAATTCATTAGACTTTTATGTTTGTAGGGAAAATCAACTAGTTCAGGATTAGGGCCTTGAATTAGGTTGGAGAGGAAACTCTTCAAGTCCATTGAAATCAAACATTGGAGTCTGAGTTAGGGAGTGTCAAAGTACAATATCATGAAATTTATTCAGGACCCCCCTCTAACATAGGGGATAAACACGAGGTCGCGTGTGGAAAGGTAGTGGAGATAACCCCTGCAAAGCTGGACCAATCATAGTGGAGAACACATATAGAGGGCTTGTCTTGGGATTCTGTCGATTGCATTTGCAACGAAGCTTCGTGGGTCTCAAATCCATTCGAGATTCTCAGTTGTCTGCCAGAACACTTTCTCTTGATACCCTTGACAAGTTTTGGCTCGATACCCTGCTCATTGTGGTCTACTTGACTTTCGACTATACCCGCCTGGTGACTATTCGCGTGCTGACAACCTAGTTGCCCATATTTTTAGGGACTTACACAGATGACTGCGGTGGTATACCACGGTACCTAGGACATACATCGGGCCATGCTTTGCAGAGTATACCTAGAGGGTTCTTCCATGTTCAAGTTTCAATTGCATCGGTAAGTTTCTCTAGTGTTGGTTGTTGTAACTATTCTTTCAATTAGTTTAGTGTTTTCCTGTGTTATCTTATAGGAACTTTTGTAGTGTGTGTTGATTTTAAATGAATAGAACACCCTAGGGTGTCTTTTGATCTTCTCACACAGTGGAGGATCATGAGCTCCGTCGGTCATGAAGGCTTCTGAGCCTGTCGCTGGTTAAACTGGAGCTAGCCCTTCCACCACTAAGGCGAAAGCTAGACCAACAAGGTTCTTTTGAAGCGACTAGGTCACATGAAATTGTGCCTGACCAACATCCGGAGGAATCGACCATTTTGGACCTTGGAGCGAAAGCTATTGGCCCAGTTGAAACCCCAACCACTGATCTCTTGTCACCCCTCATTGTATTGATTTATCCTTATGAGCACCAGACAGTGTCGCATGCAGCAATAGAAACAAATGTTGTTACTACTTTTGGGAATTCATCAATTCCCACTACAGTTGTCACCATAGGAGTGTTTCCACCTCCTAACCCACCATCACCAGTTTGAGCCACCATGGTATCGAACACCTCTACATCACACAATGGTCCAATCCTGTCTCTGGTGGTGGCCACACCCCTTTTCACACCAGGTGCGATAGGCCCTCCGTTATCATACGAGATGCCTAGTACAGGTAAAATTTCTGTACTTTCCTTCTCCACTTCACAAACTTTAGGTCTGGGGGCAGGTAGCTCTAACTCTCCTCTGCAAGGCCACATGGGGGGCACTTCCACTCCCTTTAACGCTTTCCCTTATAGAGGAGGTCATATACCTCCTTTGAACCCTTCGCTCGGTGGCACATAGTAGCCATCAGTCGGGCCGCCTGCACACCATAGTTTATTTGGAGCAAGGAGTCAAGGACCACCTTCTCATAATATGTTGGTCAGTTCGACATCGTCTCATCAATTGTTTTCCTATCTGGGGCCAATCCTGGTTCCAGACAATCTATTCCTATGCAGGGTACTATTCCTGCACAGGGGGCACACCCAGGAACTTCTTCCGCATCAGGGCCTTGGAATTATTGGCAGGGATCTGTTCCCTCGTCAAGAATGTCGGTCTGTGGTAATTCTTCTCACAATCAATGGAACCTAAAAAAAAACACCATGCCTATCCCTCCAGGACCAACATGGGGCAACCCTTCCCAAAGTCCTATGAATTTCATGCATGCCTACCCATATATGTCCTATTTTGGGAATCAGTCGATGATGTTTCCTCACACGTAAAATCCATACGCTGGTCATGGCCATGGTTTTTACCAGAATCCAGTCCAACAACTGAAATTTTCCTGGCAACTTGGTGCGAGTTAAACTCCAGGTCCCTTTTTCCCCGATTATCACCAACAACCCAAACTACCTTTCCTTGAAACCTTGCATTTGCCAGACTTGACACAGTTGTTGAATGACCCTATCTGTCACGATCTGCATTGGCCTACTATGCCGACGAAGTTGCCTTTGGACATACCAAAGTTTGAGTCCAAGCTTCACAAAGATCCAGGTGATCATGTGACTACCTTTCATCTTTGGTGCTCATCTAACTTATTGAAAGACGACTCTATATAGTTGCAATTGTTTCAATGTACTCTCATTGGGAGAGTTCCGCGAAATGGTACATTGAGCTCAACCGCTCAAGATACTCTTCCTTCGGCGAATTGGCTATGGCTTTCCTAAACCATTTCCAATTACCTGTGAGATACTATGTCGCCACAGAATTGCTGGCCAATTTTTCACAGACAAAAGCAGACCATATCTCCGATCATATTCGAGAATGGAGATGTCAAAAGAGTTTAATTAAGGTACTAGTCCCACCAACATTCCTGCTTGAGTGGTTCCTTAAGTCTTTGGTCCCACAGTTATTCGAAGACGTTGTGACATCGAGAGTTTTTTCCGAAGAAGATTCCATCATGAGAGATCAATAACTTGAGATAATATATTATTAGTCCAGTTTATTATATGAAATCTTTCCAGATGCACCATGCTTAATACTAGATAAAACCAAATAGAGAGTTGGACCACATTCTGACGGTGTTGTTGGTTCCACACAAACAAATCCCACTGAACAATTGATGAATCAGTTGCAACAATTTTCTATACAACACACAACGACCAGCCAAACTACTGCTTTGGATGCTCCCCCTACCAAAACATCGGATGTACACACAGTGCAATCGACTAATCTAAAGGCCACCCGGTAGCCTGAAGGGAAGAAAAAACAACGAAAGAAGGTTAAGGGGGATAAGAAACCCACTGATAATTTTGGTGAGGACAACATTGAAAAATGGAAGGCGAGGTATCCATGCAACCTGTGCGTGGAAGACCGCCCGACCCACCTATGTCCTCAGCTTGTAGAGGCCCAAAAGTTTGTGACATAGCAACAACCTGCCGTGTTAACCAATCCATTTCAACATGGGAAAAATCTAAATTAGGCATGTACAAGCACAGAAGGGGGCAGTCAAGGACCCCCTCCATCTTCGAACAACCCCACATTCACGAATGTATATATGGTGAAAGATGATGGGTTTCTATCGACTAGAGCACATGACTATAGTCAACCAACAACTTCTGAGAAGGGCAAGGAATTCTAAATCCCATATCTTCCTCTAGAGATTGAGAAGATGTTGGGAAAGACATTGACATGCATCCCCAAAGGTGTGTTCAAAAAATCTTCTCACAACCCAAATGCAAGGGCCGTCCAGAACTATTCTGTGGTGGAATATTTATTACAAACCCCTTGTGTGATGTCTTCATTGGAGGTCCTCCAAATATGCCCTTCCTAGAGGAAAGATTTGTTAACCACTTTAGGATCTACCAAGACTTGTAATCCAGGTACAATAATGTTGGATACAACTGACTTAAAACCTCATCTTCCTTACCACGTAGAATTTTAGATAGTAGTGGTTTATCCCACGAAAACTTTCACAAGGGATATCTTTCGCACGGTGTTTGATGAGGGTACCTCGACATGCATTATGTCATTGGCATGTTGGAAGGCCATTGGCCAACCCATTTTGTCTCCGTTACCTAATCTCCTCACTGCTTTCGACGGTCATTCATTCCGAGAACATGGTATCATTCCCTCTTCCCCATGCAGTTAGGAGGGAAGACCATTTGCATCGAGGTAGAATTAGTTGACACCCCCCTCGACTATAAACTTTTGTTAGGAAGGAGTTGGAGTTATTCCATGCAAGTCATGGTTGCTACAGTTTTCTGGGTCTTGTTGTTTCCACATGAGGTTCGGATTGTGACCATAGATCAATTGTCTTTCTCCAGACCTAACCCTTCAATGGGGGAATCCACGGTCCCAATGATTGATAATCTTCAACCAGCCGTGGTCAATGTAGGGGTTGGTTTATGCCCATATTTGATGGGTACCTTCGACTACCCACCCCCTCAAGGCGATATCAATTTTATATCCAATCACCATAAGTTTGAGATTTTTCATGTTTCGTCATTCCACACAACTTACTTAAAAGATCAGTGGATACTTCCTTCCCCATCATCCATGATGGATGGGACAGGGAACCTGGGCATGTCCATGCCCTTGTCCACAACTGAAGTAGCATACTCTTTAGTCCAACAAACTTCAGCCAGTACAGATTCAACTCTTGCACAAGAGTTCAATCCACTTCTAGAGCCTATTTGGGCTCAAGGTTCTCTCACTCACACCGACTCATTAGACTTAGTATTTCCCTCTAACGAGGCAATAATCGAAGCAATGAACCCGTCCAGACAAAACTTGGTATGATCTTCATCACAGATCATAATTCCTCCTAGAGTTAAGCCGAATCGAGGTGGGATAATTCACCATGACTATGACGGTAGATAGGTCTTGTCCTATTAATCCTTTAGCTACACACAAGGTTTATGATGAGGGTAATATGACAACTATGAATATCTCCTGAAACCCTGGCATCGTGGAAATTTTTTTCATCGGAGCAGACTACTCCCCCAGAGAGATTCAACTCTATAGTGATATTTTTAGAGAATTTCGCGATGTTTTTTCCTAGTCTTATGAGGAAATGCCAAGAATTGATCCAAAAATAGTCGAACATGAAATCAAAACTTATCCTGATGCCAATAGTGTTTGATAGAATCTTCACCCATTTAATCTGAGGAAAGAAACAACCATTAAGGTTGAGGTTGAGAAATTGCTAAAATCTAGTTTTATCTATCCTATCCATTTGACCCAATGTGTGTCAAATCATGTGCCGGTCAATAAAAAACAAGGCATGATTCATGTATGTACCGAATTCTATGATTTGAACAAGGCATGTCCTAAAGATAATTTTCCCACACCATTCATCAACCAGATCATTGATGAATGTGTTGGTTGCGAGGCCTTCTCTTTCATGGATGTTTTTTTGGGATATAATCAAATACAAATCAAGCCCAAAGACCAACACAAGACGTCATTCATTTGTATTTGGAGTACATTCACATATCGTAAGATGCCTTTTTATCTCAAAAATGTTGGAGCAACCTTTCATCAGGCCATGTCTTTTTCTTTCCATGACCTCAAGAATATAGTTGAGGCCTATTTATATGATTTAGCATCTCGATCTCATAAGAGAATGAATCATCCCACCCACCTCTGACTTATCTTCAAACGTTGTCTCTACTTTCAGATTCGCTTGAATCTAAACAAATGCAACTTCTATGTAACGCCGGGATGATTGTTAGGTTTCATCGTATCAACAATAGGGATCATGGTCGATCCTCTCAAGGTGGAGGAAATAATTCAGTTACATCCCCCATGCACAATTCTTCAACTTTAGAGTCTACAAGGTAAGGCGAATTTTTTAAGGCGCTTCACTGCCAACTATCCCGAAATCACCAAGGGATTTATGCGCTTACTGAAGTAATATGTTCCCTTTTACTGGGACGATGCCACTCAATGCTCTTTCGATGCATTGAAACATGCCCTCACAAATTCCCCTCTGATCCGACCACCTAACTATAACAAAGATTTCTTATTATACCTAGCTGCAGCAGAGTCAACCATTGGCATGGTTTTAGTTCAGGAGGATGACTTGTTCTCAGAATATGTGATCTATTACCTGAGCTAAGGCCTCGTAGGACCAGAACTCAATTATTCTCATATCGAAAAACTTGCATTGGTAACAGTTCATGCTGTTCAACGGTTCCATCATTATGTTATGTTTCGCAAGACTACCGTTATTGTTGTCGTGAATCCATTCCAGTACATGTTGACACGATGGGTAATAGGCGGAAAGATCAGTAGATGGATAGTCATTCTCCAAGAGTTTGACTTATATTTCATTTCAAGGAAATACAAAAAGTCACTGGTCTTCGCAGAACTTATTTCTGAACATCCGGTCGAGTCAGGTGACGTTGTGCCTGAAGAATCACCTATCAGGGGAGATATGTTTTTGATCACATATTTGGATCTCTAGGATGGAGATATACTTATATAGCTATAGAATTTGAAGCACCCCACCTGTGCTTCTCGGAAAAATCATTGACACATATGCCATCAGGCTAAAAACTATCTCATACTCAATGATACATTGTATCAGAGAGGTGTAGATTGCATCTTGCATCGATGTCTCACTCACGAGGAAGAATTTATCGTGCTTAATGATTGCCATACCAGAGTATGTGGTGGTCATTTTTCTAGGTTGGAAATAACCCAAAATATTCTACGAGCAGGTTACTTCTGGCCGACACTAATCAAAGATTGTATCAAATCAGTCAAAATGTGTCCCCCGTGCCAAATCTTCAATCAAAAGATGAGGGCACACCCTGCTCCCATGTTTCCTATCATCACAGTTGGTCCCTTCACCAAGAGGGGGATTGATTACACTACATGCAACCCTCCTTCAACAAGGGGGCACCTGTAATGATCCCAAGCCATTATGCAAGGATCATCACGGTTTTGGTGTCTTTTTAAAACTTTTTCTGACTGAGGTATTTCGTCAAACACTTTGTTGATCTACTTGTTTAGATGTGTTTATATGTGTGTATGCAGAAAATAACAGAAAGAGATAACCATGGAACATACCTCAACCATATGCAATAAGATAGACAAGCCAAAACATATCAAAGCTTCTTTATTCATAAAATAGAAGATCCTACTACAATGGAGATGTAGATCTGGAATGCTCAACAGATGGCCAATATGATAGAAAAATAGATAACAAGTATGAGCTGCTACAAAATGCTCCCAACAATACAAAATAATCCTCCAAAGGATGGATAAGAGATGAATACCAATTCCAAGTGCCAAACCCCTCACTGCTGGAAGATGCCACGCTCTACTGGATAACTGAAGCTCCTCAACAATTCGGCCTTGGTGCCAAAGATGTCCAATCACCTCCCGAAATATGCCAACTGATAAATCGGGCAACTGTAAGGAAAACCCAGGTGTCCAAATCTATAGATCCACTCTTAAACCCTGTAGATATGAATTCCTCCACTGAATGGTGCGCCCCACTGGATGACTGAAACCCTAGATAATTTGGCCCTGATGAAGTAGGCCTCCAAACACTATGAAACTCTCCACGATGATAGATTAGGATGATGTAATGAGAACCCAAGTGATCAAAACCTCCAATACCTGCTAGATCCTTAGATCTAGCTATCCTCCAAAAATGGGTGCACCCTCCTCTTGGGAAAACATCCCACTCTCAATACAAATCGATCCTCCACTAAAAGACTCTGGAAAACCACCAAGAATGATGCCAAGACACCTGCAAAGAAAACCCAATACCTATAACTCCTGGAATCCCTTATCCTCAGCTAGGACGAATCCCTCCTCAATGAATGGTGTGCCCCCCTTGCTGGAAACCCCCAACTGGTGCGTTCTCTCTCTATCTGCACAAGCAACTGATGTGGCATCCTCCTGCAATTGAGTAGATCTAGAACTAGAATTGTGTGGGAGCGTATTGCAGCTCCGAGACCAATCTTGGGACAAGATAGGTGGAATCTTTCACCACTGAATCGTCCTCTAGGGTTTGTTATGTCAAAACCCTCAAAACCGCCAATGCTGGGCTGACTAGCTAAAAGCCAAATATCAAAAGATAAACATACATGAATCCATGGGAAGAAGCCCTTTCCTTTCCTTTATACTTTTGGCTCACCTTGTCCCTCCAAAGTGAATTTCATTTTATTAATATATAATTAATTAATTAAATCACTTTAATTAATTAATTAACCTTTTGACCTCTAAAAATCTCCTTATCTCTCCTTGTGGCTTCCCTAGCCACTAAAAGTCACTTCTAGCCATCCCATCCTGTAGTGTTTCTCCTCCTGATTCCAATGAGCTATTACATTGAGAGGTTCCTCCAAGTAATGTGACCAAAATGACCTCTTCAGTGAATTCCATTGACTTATAGCTCAAAATAGTCAAAATCATGGAAGTCGTCGGAATGCAACGAAACCAAAGCCAACCTATGCGGAATGGCTCATAATGATCGAATATGATCATCGATACAATATGGACCCCACAATGCCTCTCAAATACCCCTGTACTCTCTATAACATCCATCTGGCTACTCTGGTCATCATAACTCTCTGCATTGTGATGATGTCCCAAAGTGGGGACATTGCAGTCCTCCTTGCTAGAAAATTGCTTGTCCTCAAGAAATAACCAAACTATCTCAAATAAAATACCAGGATCCCATGTCCATCTATGGGATACATAGTAGAACCCATCCAAAGACAAACAATAGTACACTCCACCCCCTGGATCCCATATCAGGAAGTGAACTGCAATACTCTACGAAGCATAGTCCTGAAAGATATCAACCCTGTGAACCTCCTTCACATGAGACATGGCCGCATCTCGAAATGATTCCATCCTCCAAAGCTCTACCAAGATCCGAACCACCTGCATCAACTGCACATGTTGATGTCCGACTGAGGTGATGCAAGACCTCCGTGAGGCACCCGCAAGCGATGCGCTCCTCTCAAAACTGAAGATCAATGGAAAGTTAGAATAACTTTCCCCTGCAATGGTCCACTCTCCCCTATCGGTCAATGAACTGCTCAATCTTGCAATCCCTGGGTCCCATGCTAACCTCTGTCAAATATCCTCATGCTGACACTGCACTACTCTAACCATGACTGTCAGCCCCTTGCATACATCTTGAATCCTCCTCTCCTGGGTCCTCCAGCTGAAATACCTATGACCATTGGACGTGCTATCCAAAAACTGTATTAGTAAATACATATCTATAGAGAAAGTACCCATCCAAACATATCCATGCCCTATCATGATAATCACGAGGGAGGAAAGGTCTCACCCCATAGGACAAGTACCTGTAGCCTTCCTCCAAACCAACCCAAGGTGGAGTGTAACATCCTGGGTCATCATGTAGTGAAACATCCTGCTAACTAAGTGAACTCCCATATCCCATGGAAAACATGGAAGTTTATAACTTCTAGTCTCCGCTAGCTGCTCCTGTGCTGGGCTGATCACTATCGAAAGACCACTGCGCTCATCTATCATCACCTGGTTTATGATGCTCACCATCACACACCAAGTCTCAACTGTCTGTCTAACACGGTCCACCTCTAACCTATTGTATGCCGTAAAAGTACTATTGTCATATAGTCTCAGCCTACTCACTCTCCATGCCCCCAGCCATGACCTATCCCTCCTTTGGTTGACTGTAGGACTGGTAGGTGTCACATGATTTGGTCAATCCCAATGATTCGACCAGAAGCTCATGCATCGGTATCCATAAAAGATGCTCTCCTGTGGTCATCATCGAGTCCCAACCATCCAATACAACCAAAAGTAACCCCTCCAATTGCTGGTCAACCAACCTCCATCTCTCATCTACCATGCATCTGCTGAAATGGTGAAGCTGATCTCCCACAACTATGTGCAGCTACAGAGGAGTGACATCTCCATACTCCCGTGAGTGTGTCTCCTCCCTGCAAGGCACTATACCCCTCCGACTACCACCATATATCTTAGAATCTCTCTGTGAGCTATCACTCATCATGGTATGCTCTGACATACTCATGTCATCTCCCGCAAACTCATGTTGCATCATAGATCCTAGGCGTATGGCTGGATCAATCTCTATATGGAGATCGACCACTCCCAAGACACAAATGGGAGTGTCCCCCACCAACTCGTGCACCTCTGCTAGATCATCAACATCCTCTGTCAACGTGACTGACTGATACATATGAGTTTTGACTAAGACAGATGAAGTGGATCTCTGATGGATCTCCTTAAGAGACCCATCTGATCTAGAATCTAATTCTTGAAGGGCTATCTGTGTGCCTCTTAAGAATCCTAGAGTGCTCTCCAACTCTTGAGTGAGTCGGTCTACCTCCAACTCCTACTCCCTCAGAGCTTCATGATACATCTCACCAACCCTCAGTAGATAATCCCTGTCTGTCAACAACTGTTGGTAGTCAGTCCTTATCACAGATACTCTCTCCCAGAGAGTGTGAAAATCATCCATGGAAAATCCTCCATCTCAACTAGCCTGTGCCACTGATGCTCTCCCACAATAATCTACCATCACTGTATGCATGTCATCAATACGTCTAGTGGATTCCCTAATCATAGCCTCACTAACTCTCAATCGTGCTGCTAAGTGGTGTAACCCTCGATCATGGTCATACTAAGGTGCCATCTCAGACCCTTCACTGCTAGTTTCAGTCCTGCTATTGCCAACTCTAGAATACCCAAAAACATCATCTGCATAAGATGACATGTTGAACTATCCACTACCTACTATGCTACTGGGCACTCCTGTATGCCACTGCATCCCATCACTAGATTTGGGTACTCCTATATGCCACTACATCCCATCTTCTTTATTCATAAAATAGAAGACCCTACTACAGTGGAGATGCCGATTTGGAATGCTCAATAGATGGCCAAGATGATAGAAAAATAGATAACAAGTATGAGTTGCTACAAAATGCTCCTAACAATACAAAATAAGCCTCTAAAGGGTGGATAGGACATGAATACCAATGCCAAGTGCCAAACCCTTCACTGCTGGAATATGCCACGCTCTGCTGGATAACCGAAGCTCCTCAACAATTCGGCCTTGCTGCCAAAGTTGTCCAATCACCTCCCGAAATATGCCAACTGATAGATTGGGCAACTGTAAGGACAACCCAGGTGTCCAAATATCCATATCCACTCTCAAACCCTGTAGATCTAAATTCCTCCACTGAATAGTGCACCCCACTAGATGACTAAAACCCTAGATAATTTGGCCCTGATGAAGGAGGCATCCAAATGTTATGAAACTCTCCACGATGATAGATCAAGATGCTGTAATGAGAACCCAAGTGCTCAAATCCTCCAATACCTGCTAGATCCTTAGATCTATTTACCCTTCAAATAATGGTGCACCTTCCTCTTGAGAAAACTTCCCACTTGTTATCGGACTAATCGGTAGGTGTGGACACTAACTGATCTCCCTAGATCCACCTGGATCTAGAACAAAGCAAGACAAGACATGACTCTTTCCCTAGGTTTTGACAATTGAATTAACTAGGAGGAAGAAACAAGTAGCATACCTTATTATCGCTTCCTAGGGTCTTTTTTGGTCCCGCTTTGGTCCAGTGCTATTGTACAACCAAGACCAAGACAACACAAACCAACCAAAGTGAAGATAGCACAATATATTCAACAATTAACCTATGTGTATGATCAAGGAATTACACAATAAAGTGGAAATAGCTTTATGGGAAAGGGACATGCCACTGTATCATATTAATGGAAAGTAAATATTACAACCTGAACCTTGATGTCGCAAACTTCCTTTTGATGGCCCTTGGCTCTGACACACACACTTGCTCAATCCTTGCATGAAGAAGATCAAATCCTCTTGATAGACTTGCTAGAGTTTCCAAGATGTTGTTCAATGCTAAGTCCTTCACACAATTCTTTCACCAATTCTCCAATGAATCTTGC
>JZKD02S1985066.1:492470-514015 GCA_000966675.3 Picea glauca
TCCCGATTCCAATGAGCTATTACATTGAGAGGTTCCTCCAAGTAATGTTCCCAAAATGACCTCTTCAGTGAATTCCATTGACTTATAGCTCAAAATAGTCAAAATCATGGAAATCTTTGGAATGCAAGGAAACCAAAGAAAAACTATGCGGAATGACTCATAATGATGGAATATGATCATCGATACAAGATGGACCCCACAATGCCTCTCAAATACCCCTGTACTCGCTATAACAACCATCTGGCTACTCTAGTCATCATAACTCTTTGCACTGTGATGATGTCCCAAAGTGGGGACATTACAACACTGCTATATCATCGCAGTTATTGACTACTTCACAAAGTGGTTTGAAGCTATGCCAACGTTTAAGGATGATGGAGAGACTGCATCTCTCTTTCTTTTCAACTAGATAATAGAAAGGTTCGGCGTCCCGAGGGAGATTTTCACTGACCATTGTAGTCACTTTCAGAACCAAATGATGACCGAGTTAACATCAAATCTTGGGTTACAGCAAGAGAATTGATCACCCTACTACTCCCAAGAAAATGGTCAAGTGGAAGCTATAAACAAATCTCTTAAGACCATCCTACATTGAACAATCAACTCAGCCAAGTCGAATTGGCATTTGATGTTATACTCAGCATTAGGGGCCTACAGAATGTCTGTTATGACTGCAACTGGTTTTTCACCTTTTCAAATCGTATATAGACTGGAAGCAGTCTTTCCTATTGAATGTCGGATCCCGTCTCTAAAGTTGGCAATACAATTATTTCCAGACACTTCTCCTCTTGAAGAACGATTATTATACCTTGAGAAGCTCAATGAGCATCATCATGATGTGGCACTAGCCAATGAGGCTCACAAACATAAGGTCAAGTGTCAGTATGATAGGTCCGTTCTTCCTCAGATTCTCTCTGAAGGTGACCTTGTCCTGGTCTATGACCAAGATAAGGACCCCCTGGGGGCAGGAAAATTCAAACACATGTGGTTCAAACCTTTCATCATAAAAGAGGTTTTAAAAAAGGGCGCTTATCATCTGGTTGATTTTGAAGGGAATGCTTTGGTGGAGCCTAGAAATGGGCTCTACCTCAAGAAGTATTACTCATAGGCAGTTCACCATGCGTAAATTTTTGTAACATATGTATACTCTTTGTACTATTACTTTCTAGTTTCTTTTAGTATTATGGACGTGTCGTTTATATTTAATTTCATCATTGTGGTAGATGTCAAATGAATCTGAGGTGTTCATTGGGTACTCAGACGGTGCTAGCCGACACAGTTGCAGGCTTGCCTCCGCAAATTGGGAAATATTTACACCTCAAGGCCAGTTGTTATCTTTCGGAGGTATATACTTAGGTGACACAACAAATAATGTCGCTGAGTATAGTGCAGTTGTTGATTTGCTTCATGACGCCTTGTCATTTGGTATTTCTCATCTTCGGGCCTATGTCGATGCTCAGCTGGTTGTTACTCAATTAAATAGAGTCTACCGGGTGCATGATCCGACTTTACACTGAAGATTCGTTAGGGTACGTCTCTTAGAATGAAACTTTGATTATATTACATATTTTCATGTTCCTAGGAGATTAAACCAAGTTACAGATATTATAGCTAATCACATTTTAGATTGGAATCTTGCACACACATGAAATGACATTCACATAAACATGTAAATACATTTTTTTACACACATGATCCATAAGACACAAAAGACATAAAAATCCATATATAATCATAAAAGTAACCAGAGTACATAGATGGACGCAAGCACCTCAAAAATATATACAAGTCACGGGGCTTATGCCCTCAAAAAATATGTACAAGTAGTGCTCGTGGCACGTAAAATGTCTAGCTAGGGTCAAGGCCCGTGGGCCCTGTTACACTGGTCCACAACATTCACTAAACGCCAAAAAAATTGGACCCACATCTGAGGTACCCCCACTACATGAGGCTGCATGGATGGTGGCAGGTCCTCAATATCTTCCATTGGGACCATGCGAGTGAGCACAGTAATGTTTCACTCGACTCGTCTCAACACCCTCTCAGCCTCCCTGGCTAGAAGATCTCCGACTATTGTTGGTCCCCTGGTGGCGACTGGAGCGAACCCTAGCTAAGGATGACGCCTGTTCCTTGCATAATTAGGAGGTTGCACTAGTCCCACATCTGCATACAACAAATGCATATCCATCAAATACTCTGGCATATAAAAAAAAAACGATATATTAAAAAAACGACATAAAAATGACATATGATCCATAAAAAATAAAAATAGCTACAAATATGGAGACTTACCCATCTCTCCTCGCTCCTCACTAGGAGGTATGGGTATCTTAGGGTCCTTCGAAAAATCAATACCTTCATATGGGTAATCCTTGACAACAGGGATCTGCTATGATAACTAGGCAAATAAGTCATCATCGAAGGACTCATTAGTCCTTCCACCACCCTATCGTGGCAACAATACTGCCCATATACACATCGCAAGAAACGAGGCCTAATGCGCTCGTACTACTACTCAAGGACTAAAGCTCGAAACTCTCTTGAAGAAGAACAAGCACAAAATAGTCCCGAACCCAAAGTTCCTTTGTGTTCATAGTTGACAATCTGTCAACTGCCTCTCCATGCACTCAAGAAATCTAGTACTCCAGTCAAAATTTTGTGCATTCAAGCACTGGACGACAAAGTTCATCTATGAATAGGACACCTGATGAAAGGCCGCGGAAGCAGTAATCTTCCAATGAGCAATACAATCGCTTGCAACGATAATTCAATGATCTTGCTTATGGGAACCTGTGAGCTTGATAAATCTGTCCCAGCCTCACAGTAAAGGGATATTGATTCTTCTATGTTATGCGGCCCCAAAGGAAATGTCCGTAAGTTGACTAGTTCCCCTCTCCTTGAGAGGCTAGTCAAAAAGTATATATCCTCAGTGGTGGGCACTAGTGACTGCCCCTCTAACATAAACGCCTCTATATTAGGATGCCAATAGTCAACTAAGGCATTCAGTAGCCTCGATTTTTCCTACATAAAAGGACATAGAAAAAACTTTAACAATCCACATTGCATCAATGTTTCCACAGCATTCGGGTCTTCCCCGACCAACTCACTAACTTCTTCATGCTCCCTTTCCCTCCCGTGAACATACATCCTGCCAAAACAACAAGGTTCAGGACGGTTAGCCCTTGCTTTTTTAAATTTTTTATCCACTAAGGGAGGTCCACGCATGTTGTAAAAATGAGAGTCATGTGTACACGCGTGAATATTTTACTCTGCTGGAGTGTACACGTGGCCTATCCAAAGACAACCCGTGTGGACCTAGGGCCGACCTTTCAAAGGTCGACGACCCCCAAAAAATGAAACTCAAAGAAAAAATAAATACTTAAATTGCAAGATAGGGGAGTTTGTACTTACTTGGTTCAAACAGAAGTTTGTTTCATCCACTGTAGCTCTTGGAATCACCACTTTTGTCAAAGGGTTTTTTTTTTGGATCTAGAGTCAATTTCCAAATCAACAATGGTGATAATGAGCTGCCAGCTTCTATTTATAGACTTCTTGGCCTCTTTTTGTCACTTTTTTGGTCTCCCTTTTCATTTTCTTTACACTGAAAAACATTTAGAGTGATTTAGGAGTTGCATGGGAGGGGTTTGACTGGGTTTCGGGGCCATTTTTGGAGTTTTGGGACATTTTTTACGATTCATGGAAAAAATCTCAGATGATCAACTTGAGCATGTAGGTTAGGTTTCTACCATGACTTTTGTATCTCGTTGTCTTTATCCCACTGCCATAGGATCGATCCCATCAGGTTGCGACACAGAACCATCATTGCTACTTTAGAAGTGTCGCGAGTTGGTGGTAGAACTTACCAGAACATGGATGCCCTAGATAGATCCTGGTTGCATTAAGGTGTCCATGCTGTCTCTCATCACTGTAGACTCGGGAGTCCTTGTTGTTTTTCCTTAATACGAGTTTGAGCCTCATTTGCATGATTCTTTTTCACTCTTGACGTCACCCTCGGGACTCACAAAAAACTTAACGGGTCTTCTTTTAAACACTTTTTAGCCCTCTAAACATGAAAATATTGTCAAGCGATCTTGTGGCATTTCACGCTCATTAAACTGAAATTTGAAGTCACATCTGTCTAACGGTAGTTCACCCCTTTTTCGGTCTATATGGTCAACTGTATGAACAAAGGTATACTTTAAGGAACTTTCGTTCTCTAGAAGAGTACCCTCAGGTATAATTTTACTGTTTTTTTGGGCTTGAGGAACTAAATTTATGAAAAAGGAACCTTGACGGAGTCCATAGTTAAGCTCTTTTCAGAGTCCCTAAAATTGAAAAGATCGTCGAGTGACCTTATTCTTTCACACTTATTAAAATGATCCAGAAGAACATTCCTAATGGAGTCCATAGTTAAGCTTTTTTCAGACTCCTTAAAAGTGAAAAAATTGTCGAGTGATCTTGTCTTTATCACACTGGTTAAAATGGTTTTGAATAAGACGTCTTTTCAATGCTAGTTTACCTCTTTTTCGAACCGACTAGACTACTTTCGAAAAAGGTACCCCAATGGAGTCTCCTTTTATGCTTTTTCAGAATCTCTAAATATGAAAAACTGTCGATCTTACCTTCTCTGGCCTCGTTAAACTCACATCGAAGGACGTTACAATTGTGTGTTTTATTAATCACATTTGCATACTCACGTCTTTGGCCTAATGCCGACTCCATGTTTCTCTCAACTGGCCCATCTGAAGCATGCCTTAAACGCAAGCCCTGTAGCACTTTTCCTATGCGTCTTGACACCTTTGACCCGTAGAGGATTTTTCTCGAGTGTCCTTACTCTGAACATCAGTCTTGTCCCTGTGCCTTGAACTTATATGTTTGCAACACGTTCCTCCTTTATAATGGAAAATTCTTTTATTCTTTTTCCTACATTATTGAAAAAAGACAAAAAAATCAAATATACCCCAAAAAGAGGAAGGGAAAAGTATTTTCTTTATTGGCAGCATAATGAGTCGCCCTTGAAAAAAGCACATATGTCCATTTGTTTATCAAACCTTGGGATTTAATATGACCTTAGGAAGTTGTTCTCACTACATAGAGCTGTGTCCTCCTTCATTTGGTTATTCTTCCAAACATTTGGAGAGTTTGCGTTGCCTCCTGCCTCGTAAACTTATGTTAATGCCATGCTACCTGAGTTTCATCATTTGTTGTGTTGTTGTCCAAGGGAAATTTGTCACCAAGCTTGAGTTGGCCTCTCTGTAGTCTGTCTCTTGCCCTCATACCCAGCCATATTGAATCTCCAATCAAGTCCTTGTTAGAAATCAATGAAGCCTTCAGTTTGATCATCAAGATTACCTAGTCCATGACCGACAAGTCATCAAAGACCTCTGGGTAGTGAAGTTGTACACTCATATTAAACTCCTACCCTAGTTTTGAATATTTTGAAGTTGTTGCTCAAGCTCTCAAGACCTCATCTCCAGCCATCAGGTTGTATCAACTACTAGAATATGGATACTCTATATGTATATCTTTTTTTATTTCGAGATGTAGCTCCATTGTGTAATGTTCGCGGCTACTCTTTATATAGTTATATGACATGGATCTATAGTTTATTTGAATGGTAGCCATGATTCTATTTTATTCTGACCATGGGTATGCCCGCCTTGGTGAGACATTTTTTATTTTGTAGACGACGCCTCCCGGTTCCTGATCCTTAGGCTCAATTGTTCGGCACATTAATAAAGATTGGTAATGTATTTTGGGCATCAGATGATCTTCTGGCCTCACACATTAGGAAGCATATGTTATAACCCAAAATTGCACCAGACATGCTTACCTGGCATCAGGCCATCTCAGATTCCTTCTTTTCCAAAACACTATTGAACAACTCTTTAAAAAACCTCTTTTATAAAGGCCCACATGACCTACTCTACTACTGCATGCTTGTACACGCTATCTGACCTAAAACAACCCATGTGTACCTACAAAAGCATGGAAAAATGAAATTTTTTGATAGGACACATAGCTTTGGGTGAGTTAACTGAAACTCCCGACCATGCATGGCCGAGGGTTCGACCAAATACCTAGCTCCTTCTAGCCTATAAAAGAAGGGGTAGGGGTACCATTTGGAAGGAGGAGAACAATAGTAAAGAAAATCTACTCAAATTCATATTCCCATTGTCCCAACCCTTTAGCCATTAGTGTGTAAGGAGCAATACAGAGAAAAGAAGTTGGAGGACATTTGAAGAGGAGCCCAGGATCAGGTTCGTGGAGAAGTGGTCGGTCTCGACATTGTAAGTTGATTCCTTCATGGTAAGAAAGAAATATTTTTCCTCTCCCAATTTATGATTTCTTCATAGTTTGTTAAATACATGTTTGAATCTCTAGTTTGTTAAATGCATGTGTAGTTTGTTGCTTGTTTTATATGCAAGTCAGCTTTGGAAGGAGAACTGCTAACAAGTGATCAAGCATGAAGAAGGATAGACATCAAACGCCTCGAACAAGGTATGTTGGTCTCACCATGTATTTACTGAAAAGAAATGGGGTTTAAGTCTAGGAATGAAGGTAGAAAGTAGATTTATTTTGGTCATATCTGCATGCAAAACATAACCCTAATTGCTAGTCCGTAGGGGGATTTCCCACCACAACATTAGCCAAGTACTCTGTTGTTTCTCCCTTCATATTAGACTAGTAAAATATTTTTTTGAGTGTTGTTATTGCTTTCTGGTAACCTCGATGGCCAGAATACGGTTCCTTATGCACTTTGTCTAAAACAGTTAATTTTAACTCTGTTGAATCTAGTATGTAAAGTCTGTTTTTAAATCGTAATAGTCCCTCCTTGTCGATACTTAGATCTGGTTTATCTGAGTTTGCGATATTGTTTTGAAATTCTTCCATCACCTTAGTGTAATTTCCTTCGTTAATACTTGTTGTCCTTATTCTTTATTCCATATCGCTTTCTGCCCTACTGATATTTATCTCAAATAACCCATGGACTCTTCTTCTTAATGCGTCTACTACTTTATTTTCCTTACCCTTGATATGTCTGACTTCGAAGTCGAATTCTCTCAGGAAGGCTAGCCACCTTTCTTTTCTTTCATTAAGTTCAGGTTGGTTAAACATATATTTCACCTCGCTATTATCCATTAATAGTAGGAATTTGCTGCCCATTATATAGTGTCGCCACATTTTTAAGGCATGTATTATTGCTGCCAATTCTAAGTCATGAGTGACATAATTTTGCTTGTGTTCTTTTAATTTTCGGGACTCGTAACAAATCACGTGTCCTTCCTAAGTTATAAAACAACGTAGTCCCTCTTTACTTGCACCAACACATACTGTGAAGTCTTTATCTGGGTCTTCTACCATCAAAATGGGCGCCGATGTCAATAATTCTTTCAGCTTGTTAAAACTGTCTTGACACTTTTGCGACCAATTAAGCTTGGTCCCTTTCTTTTGTAATGACGTGATAGGGTGGGCTATCTTGGAAAACCCTTCTATAAATCTGTAATCATACACGGTGATTCCCATGAATGACCGGATATCTGCCACATCCTTTGCTACTGGCCATTCCATAATGGCTTTTATCTTTTCCAGGTCTACGACAATACCTTTCGAGGAAATGACATGTCCTAAATATTGTATTTCTTTTTTATAAAAGCCACATTTGTCAAATTTTGCGTATAGTTTGTGTTTCCTTAATGGTTGCAGAACTATTCTTAAGTGTTTATCATGTTCCTCCTTTATTTTAGAATAGACCAGAATATCGTCGGTAAATACTACTACAAACTTGTCTAAGTACTGATTGAAAATGTTGTTCATCAAGCACATAAATGTGGCTGGTGTGTTAGTGAGTCCGAAAGGTATGACTAAAAACTCATAGTGTCTGTATATTGTTCGAAAAGTTGTTATGTTTATCTCCTCCTCCTTTATCCTAACTTGATGATATCTGGATCGTAAATCCAATTTTCAAAAGATCTTGGCCCCACCAACTTGATCGAACAGATCATATATCCTTGGTAAGGGGTATTTGTTCTTAATGGTCATTTTGTTCAGTTGTCTATAATCGATACATAGCCTTAGAGTACCATATTTATTTTTCACAAAGAGGACTGGTGCTCCCCATGGAGAGACACTCAGTCTGATATACTCTTTGTCCAACAATTCCTGTAATTGTATTTTTAATTCTGTCAGTTCTGGTAGACTCATTCGGTAGGGTGCTTTTGAGATAGGGGCTGATCCAAGTAGTAAGTATATGGAGAAATCTATTTCCCTTCTAGGAGGTAATTTTGGTATGTCATCCACAAACATGTCTCTGAATTCACTTAGGACAACAAAGTCTTTTAACTTGAGCTTATCTTATTTTTCTAATAGATTCGTCACTTGGATGGCATAAACTTGACATCCCTTTCTAGTACATTTCTTGAGTTGCATAACTGAAACTTGTCTGACTGATATAGGTTTTGGTATGCGTTGGGCTATTCTAAGAGTGCCAAAATTATATTTATAGCTAAGTATCTTTGTATAATAGTCTAGTACTGCTTTGTGTTGTTCCAACCAATCCATCCTGATAATCATATCATAAGATTCTAGTGGTAGGATGTTCATATTGGTCCTTATATTTTGACCATCTAAGCTGAACTCAAGATCAGAAATAAAGTAAACTACTTTCCTTTTAGTACACGTTGCTAGTTGTGCAAGCCATGATTTTTCATGCTTTAGTTTATTAAGTTTATTCGACTCTACTACATCGTGAGTAATATAACTTAACGTAGCTCCAGGGTTAACTAAAACAAAAATTCGAGTGTCATTGATTTTACCTTCAATTTCTACCACCGAGGACTGGTGGTCATCTTGTCGACCATCTATGGCTGCATTTATTTGATGCAGACTTCTACCCATGTCTCCCTCTGTCGAGGCTTCCTGGAAATTGTGAACAGTAGATCTGTTTGCTACAATTAAACATGGACAATTCCTCCTTAGATGAGGCTCTCCACACTCCCAACACTTTAATGGATTGCGAGAGTTATCCCCAAACTTCTTCATTCCCAGGTTTATCAGTTTACTGCTACCTTGCGTATTCAGATGATTGGAGTGAAAATCCTTCCTTGGGAAACTTTTTGCTGCATTTCGATAAGGAGTTGGTTGGTATCCCTTCTTCCACCGGTTCATTCTATCTTGCTTCTTATCCTTCCAAATCTTGGAAAACTCTACCCATTTTTTATACTGGTCATAGAACATTTGTGCTTTCCTAAATACCTCACTCAAGGATTTGGGGCTGTCAAACTCAATTCTGTCCCGGTAGGCCTGTGGTAAACAAATTAAGAATCGCTGGATTTTTACCTTATCCTCCCAGATATACGGTACAAACCTTAGTAGTTCCAGAAATTTATTTATAAGGTCCTCCATCATCATCTGTCTGAGTCGTAACTCGTAAAATTATTTCGTCTTCCTTTCATAATAAATTTCAAAAAGGTATTGTTTCTTGAAATACTTCTTAAATTCAGACCATTCCAACTGTTTCTCCTTTAGGCCCTTGGCCAATTTCAGTTCCTGCCACCAAATGTTGGCCTTCCCCTTCAGATTGTAGATGGCCATTCTGACCTTCATGTTGTTGGAATAGTTGTAGATCTAGAAGTATTGTTTGATGTCAAACAACCATGCCTCAACTTCTTCTCCTGTCCTGGATTCTCCATCAAAGGTAGCTGGTTTAATCTTTTTAAATTCTTCTTCAAGGTGGTCTACTTGTTTTCTTCTTTTGTCTGGTATAGTTTTGTCCTCAGCTGAAGGTGTCCCTTCTGGTGAACTGTCTCCTTTTTTTGTTCCTGGTCAAGAATTCTTGGAGGCCCTTTTGCTGACTTCTTTGTCATGGTTATCATCTTTTGGGATTTTCTTGGTTACTATACTATGCAACATGACTTCATTTATCTCTTGTTGTTCTTGTTGTGCTTTCTTCAATTTTTCATTGTCGGCCTTGAAAACTTGTAGTTCAACAATAAGATTCCTCATTGTTTCCAAAACCTCTGTGGGTGTGCTTCCATCACTATTCTGTCTTGGATCTCCCAGAGGTCCTTGCTGTGGATTTCCTTCCATTATGATTTCTGCACCCTCCTGAGCTGCCATAATTTACAAAAACAGAAAGGGATTTCTATTTGAAACCATAAGATTTATTAGTTTTACATACGTCATAATGTATATTAAGTAGCTAATGTGGCCCTGTTTAGGCCTAGTGTTATAGCTTTTTCTCTGATACCATATGTAATATACCTCAAATGCACCATAAAAAAAAATATATTCTATGACATAATTCAATTTCCTTTAAGCTTAGCATTTAAGAGAAGGTAAGATTCATTTCTGTCCATAATGACATTATTACACCAGTCTAGTTTACTTTGAACATAAAAGCTTATGTGGATAAATTCTTTCCGTAATTATATCACTTCCCTTAACTCTCAAAATACTCCAACATACTTATATGTATATAGGAAATATCTAAACATAGGTCGAAGGAACCTTTGAGGTTCAGAGAGATAAAGTGTAGAAGGGAGCACAACTGTCATTAGATCAGTTGGAGAAAGGATCTGGGTGCACAGAGTTTAACCTCTGGGAGGTTGTGCAGGAAAGCAGCTGAAATGAATAGTGGAGACACTTCGGGGAGAAGTGCCAAAATCCTGAGAGCCATAGGACCGCACTAAGTTACGAGGGATTTAAGGGCTTAGAAGCACCCTAGGAGAGGAGTCGTATGGATGGAGGAAACACTTCGTGGAAGAAGTGTTGAAGTTGCGAGAGTCGTTGGATCTTGTAGAGAAGAGAGGAGATTAAGGATGAGTGTCATCCAACACTCTAAGGGATTGAATTTCGCTATTTCGGAGTTCAGGGTTTGGAGCGGTAAGTGATTTTAGAGTTGCTGCATCGTAAACTCCTAGTTCGCGAAATTGCAAAACGATCGGCACCATTCATCAAGGAGGACACATGGTGAGTGGTCAAGGTTCGGGGAAAATCCTAAAAGATTGTGGGTCGTCGATCCAGTGGGATCGTGTTCGTATGTTCAAGTGGAATCTAGATCGTTGATCTCTCAAGGGGGAGATTTCGACATTTCTATGTCTGGGAGTTCGAAGGACCTAGAATCGTTGCAGCCAAAATCATGAAATAACGAATCGTGAAACCCTGAAAGCATTCAGAGGAATAGCACCAGGTCACAGGACTGGTCGTATGAAAAGTGACTTAAGGGAGGAGCTAAGGATTCTTTAGGCCCTATTTAAGGTTTCATCATTTTGAAGGACAGAGAATAGAAGGAACATTTGCATTGTGATTCCCTAAATCACAAAAATCCGGTAGTGCTTTGACGTTAAGCGCATGGTCACAGAGTGGTGGTCACGTGGACGGAGGCTAAGGGGCGATTTAAAAATGTTAATCCCTTTTCGACGTTTCGGTGACCGAGAGTTGGAAGGACAAGGAGTTTGGGAGAGCTCGCATATAGGAGTCTGGAAAACCCGAAATGTAAAAGGTGTGTGTAAGCCCCTTTCAACGTTTCGGCCACTGGGAGTTGGAAGGACAAGGAGTCTGGGAGAGCTAGCATGCAGGAGTCCCAAAAACCTGAAACACGAAAGGTGTGTGTAATTGAATGAATTATGAAATGGAATTAAACCATCATCATGGATAGTTGTTTTGACTCGATTCCTTCCTTGGATATTATTTCGATTTTGCATACTGCTTATCTTTTGTCGTTACGAATTTCAGAAGTTTTACTAAGGTTTAGTTAGAATGTTGTTCTCTACTGTATTTCCGTATTTGTTGTCTGTACAATGTGAACTTTTATGCATTGCATGGAATTTATGTATTTCCAAAGGCCCACATCTTTTGAATCACATCTCAACAAAAAAAAGGGGCTCTAGAATATTAAACTATTGTACAGGTATCAATTAATATACAAATGTATGCATACAATCCTATTAAATGCGTATCTTGGTCATGCATCGATACTTTGGTAATGTTATTACTTTGTATATCTTATTACAAAAATATACGAATACTCAGTTATTGTCTTTCCTGTTTATACATCGACATTTCTTAGATCATTATCATCATCTAAGGGAACCTATACAAAGAAATAAAAAAAAGAAGGGAGTCTGAGATTATCAAAGTAATCAGTTATGAACATTTAATTATGCTTCTAACTACAAGGTTGGATCTTCATGACTGCTAGAATAGTAGGTATTTTGATTGTCTACTATGTGTGTGTATAAAGGCGTATATTATCATTCTTACTGTAGGGAATTCGCTTTAACTCTCCATTAACATCTGTACTTATTTCCACCTATAAGTATGTACATACCTATAGCTTTCTCTCTATATATGTATAATGATTCATTGTCATAGGTATAGTTTCATCTTGATTCTGGTTTAATAATTGGAAAACTCAGTTACGTTTTATGGTCCTGCATCTTTACCTACAGAAATATAAACATGCAAGTATCTCTACCTAACTTGGGTCTCATTCTTACACACCAGTACCGTACAGATCAAAGCATAGTTAACTCAAAGGATCCCATTTTTTTTCTACGGTTTATGCCATTAAACAATAGTCTAATTATGAAATTTCAAATACTTAAGGGTGTATGACCTCATGGCAAGCAGAACTCTTAGAAAAAAATCGCGCTAAAATCTGCTTAATTAGTTTAATACTTTCATATACAATAATTTATGTACTTGTCATGCCCTGTACACAGTGACCTGTAATGTGATCTGTTATTTCTATTCTAACTCTATCCTGGATGAATATCCTCCATCATTTCTACTAGTCCATTCATTACAATATTAGAGTTGTTCCTATAACAAATAATTCCTACTATGTTCCTACAGTTTTTCCTACTACAAAAATTGATTATGACATGAAAGATTTCTCCCATGGAAATACTTTAATACATAATTAACATATACATATCACCAACATAAATGATTATTTAAAACAGAGAAGGAGTAGATCAACATATTTGAACTAGTTTGCGGGAAGTCAAAGGGAACAACCACGTTCCTCCCAACCATAGAATAGGCAGCCAAAATTTCTTTCCCGATTCAACCCCCTAGCCCGACCATGAATCCATGAGGGCGAATTTGGAAGACTTCTCCTCAACAATGTCCACAATTCCAACAGTTATCCTATTGCCTCAGACTTACTCAACAATGCTCGTAACAGCAAGGAAAATCCATAGTCTCTTTTCTCCACATACTTGGCAGCGTCTTGCCTCCTCACATATGCTATTTATCAATTTTGCCCAGGTCTTTTTCCCTCCCTTACGAATTTTCCCAGCTTTCTAAATATCTGATTTTCAGGGGCTGCAAATGGCCAAATCACTGATTTTCCACTTGTAACAATCAACCTAGGGGTAGTTCCAACATGTTCCCCACTCATGGAGTCATGGTTAGCTAAATTCAACATGGTTGCTCCATTTGTCCTCCTGCAATCAATATAAAATATCTTGTTTTCATACAAGTGTCATAGTCAAATAGTTACTTGGGTCAAATCAGGTCTCTTCCCAACAGTCATGTTAATTAATTACAATTATTAAATTCAAAATTCAAAATTGGCATAAATTGAAAAAAAATTCCAAATTGGAATTTACTAAAAACGGAATAAATTTCCAATAAATTTAAATTTCAAAATATTTTATCTTTTTGGGGATATCACATGGGTTGTATAAGGTGTCCACTAAGATCAATATCCCATCAAACTATCAACGAGAACCTATGTCATAAAATTGATGCAAAGTCTCTACGATGAACTAGTTTTCTCCACCGAAAGGCTCACCAAGTGTGTGGACATTCTCATTAAACAAGATTTGTAACAAACTGTGAAACCAAATACATTGTTCCTTAGCAACACCATTATGACTATGATAGTGATGAAGAGCCAGATCTTCTTTGATACCATCTATCACCTCCCCATAGGATATGGACCCAATTCTTGTGATCATGTGCTTCTTGAAGTCATGTGTCACCCCCACGATTCTCACTTGGCTGCATGGAAAAACCAAGGATACTTCATCCAAACTACAACTCTTAACCTAGATCATACCCATACTTAATTCTATGATACAAGTGATTCACACTTTTACTCTAGTGCAACTCACTTTTATACTTAGACATTTTGTTAACAACTTAACACTTATTCACTTAAGAATACATCCATGAAACAAAGAGAGAACTTGTGAAATAAAGAAGAGACAGAAAAATACAGTGTGGGTCACACACGACATGCATAAAACCTGACCAAGTCTTATTATTATGAAAAAATTACAATATGAACACTATTGGCTTGGTTTATAGATTGCAAGAGGTGCACGACTCAGCTCACCTGAACAAGACACTCATACAGAGATACATGAACGCAAGACTTACCCATTGTAACCATTTTTACAACTCCTGCAGTGCACCTCAGACGTGCACCCAAAATAGACACACTGTCTTTTATCTGTCACACAACTTCCCACAAACCTGTGGTTTGGTCTCATAACATGCCTCACCCAGAGCTAAGACAAGACTTCCCCAAACTCCAAAGTGACCCTTCTTGCTGCTAGACTAAACCCAAAGAAGGTCACCGCAACTATGTCCATAGAATCACCTCAAGGCAAGACAAGTCCTCTCATGTGGAGCGAATTTTCTTCTTGAGAGAGTTCACCTCTCCTTGCCCAAAAGTGGCGCAAAACATTAGAGATGATATTGTATTCCTTGTTCTTCCTTCTCGGTTGTGCACCCTTATTATTTTATATGGAATCTAAACATGACCTTCATTAATCATCATGTCCTTTCGGTGTGCCATGCCCCTTAATGCAACACCAATCCCAAATGAATTGACACACCCCTTCATTGACCGAGGAACCTAAATGATCCCATGCATTCATCAACCTTCATGTCTATTGGGACTAGCATGCCCCAACCTTGGTGTGCCTAGACTTATGCTTCACCTCATGTTTGAGAAATCCCCTTGTCATGTTTGAACACACAAAGTTCCCACTTTCCCACCTAGTGAGACTCTTTGGTTTCAGAGAAACCCCAAATTTTTTCTCCTTGAAGACTTGGTTGTGGGTGTCCACACCCTTCTAGTCAAAGACCTTATAGTCTGTAACATGGGGTTTGGAATTTCATTATGAGCATAATAATTTGAAAGGACTTATTTAAGTTTCAATTTCTTAATAATCTATTTTCGAATATTCTTCCATAGTTACTTCAATAAAAAAATATGAAGAAAATTAGTTAAATTCATAATCAAAGGAGAGATTGAAATAATGATGATGAAATTGATAGAAAAATTAAAGAAATCCTCCTAAAATGACATTGAAACGAGAAAACTGATGAATGATGCAAAATGATGGTTGAGCCAAGGAAAAAGGGGAAACTATGTTAAAAAACATGAATATTCATTTCCTAATAGTAAAAAATGATTTCTTCATCTCAATGCTCGATTATGATTTATAAGGGGCGTGCAAAACATCTTTTTCAAGAGATATGCAACTTTATATTGGAAGAAATGACAATGGCATCATTTCTAAATATTTTTATAAAGAACAATTCTTGGAGCATTCTAAATTGCTAGAATAATTTATAGCATTAGTGTGATATGTAGTCCTCATGTGTTATAACAACATGGATTGAGGATTAACAACACATATTTTCTTTGGTAGCTCTTTTTCTATTCAAAGAAAATACTATATTGATTTTCGTAGAACGTGTTTCTTATTCCCTTGTAACAATTATGAATTTTAATGACCACCTTGAAGTTCTTGTGTTGTATTTTTACATTATTGATATTTATATTGATAAGCTAGAGGATTGTTTAAATAAACACATCTTTGTAAGCATAACATTGGTGTAATGTACCTCAAAATTCTCATAAAAAATAAAATTCTATGGTAACTTATTTGCTACTCGATTTTCATTTGATCTACTCTTGAGCCAGGGACTTACAGTTTGTTTTATTTTCATGACCTTATAACAGGCTAGCTTAACACACATGGCTTAAGCTTAAACCCTTGGCTTAATATCTTTCACAAAATTTGAAAAGCAAGTAAGTCTAAATCTTACTTTAATATAAGTGTTTTATTATAGTGTGCGCCCTACCTATGCTCAACGATGGGGAATTCAGGCCCTTTGTGTTTATCAAAAATTGAACTATGCACTTAGAGCTATGTCTCGGATTATCAAAGCTCATGCGCTACCTAACTATGTCAACGCCAGTTTTTAGGTCGTGAAAGGTAAGGTCTTTAATGTGGTTAATAACTGTTTCGGAAAGGTTTTCCAAGTGTTTCCTTTGATGGTTCTGTTTCCGTTATGTTACATATCGTCCCTCCCATAACCATCTGAACATGATTCTGTCCGCACCACTTTCCACACATCTGAATCTAACTAACTCTCCTCCACTGGCCAGAGTAACGAAACAATAATTTTCATGGTTTGGTACTTGACTGGCTCAATGGACAGTCATAGTTTTTGGTTTAATTCGTATCTCCTGCATTTAAGGTGGCGGATGTGACTGTCAGGAGGATTTTAAGACTCTTCCAGGGATGTTAATTAAGGGTCCTACAATCTGTATCCCTGATGCCTCTTCCTCCTACTCTTTCCAATCTGGATATGCCATCTTGCCCTAGAGTAAGGTCTTGTATGTTACAAGCTGTAAAGAATGATAATCATCCCTCTTAGGTCTCATTTCTCCCTTGCGCCTTCATAGGGAAGGCTCTGCAACTTCCACAGGAAGAAACTACCACCTCCGTGAGAAATCCTTGGTGTAGTTGACGGTAACGCCTGGTAAGTTTCTCTAAGGGAGTGTCATAATTTCAGATTTGAACAGAGTTTAATGTTTTGGTTGAAGCCGGGAAGGAAAATAATTGTTTCCTATTTACTTTACTCTGGGTTATAGACTTTCTTTGCCCTCATAGAGTCTACGTGATTTATTTTGTTTTCGTAGTGACAGTAAAAGGTTTTTCTTACTGTAATCCCTGGGTCGCAGACCCTCTACTACTCGGGACTATACATAAGGTTTACTGTGCATGTGTCCCGTGGGGTTACCTCCGGTTTAATCCTTGTCTACCCTATGCTCAATAACTGTAACTGAGATGATTCAGAGTAGTATTCCTCGATGAAGTTAGGTTATTCTTCAAGATTAATATGATGTCGTTCCTTTCCTTCCTTGCCTTGTTCACTGAGGGTTTTATCAAATGATTTTCTTGCTTGAATTTGCACTGTTATTTTTCATTTGGTTAAGGAAAAGAATATTTTTCATTCGATTTTCTATGTACTAATGGTGGGGCTCTTACTGTTGTGAGGGTACCCACCAAGAGCTTCCAGACTCTTGTCCCCTCTGTCTGGATTGATTACGAAGCAAGGCAATAGGAGGATGTGGCGTTTTTTCCCTGAGTTAAGTATTTGGTTTGCTATGGTCATCATTGTTCCTTTTTGAGTTTATAGAACAAGATTTTTTCTCTGTAAGTTTTCTAATGTATTATCGTGTCGGACGAATGCAGGTGTGCCCCTTCACAGCGCGGGTTCCATCCTCTACTCAATCTGGCAAAGGTACTTGGGTTCCAAACAATAAACCCCTCATCTTGTTGAGATCGGGTGCTCTTGAATTTGGTTCATAGTTTTGTTCTTTCAGATGTTAAATGGTCCTCTATTCAAGCACTGATTCTCTGTATCGGATCACTAAGGGTTTAAACACATTTTTGTTTAACAAAGTTCCAATTTATATGTAATATGAAGTGAAATATTCTTGTTTCCTTTATTAAAAGGACTGTTTACCCCAACTGAATCGTTTCTAGAGGTCTCGCCAATTCCAACTCTGTGTATTCGTATGCATTTGTTTTCGATTGGATAGTGGATTTTGTTTACAGTTTGAAACAATCATACTCCCATAATCGTTATGTTCATGCATTGATACATACATATATTTGACTCTATTCAAATATATACATACGCATACACTTAGCCCTGTTTCGTTCATTTGTCCCTGTTAAAGTTTAAAACATATATATATTTACGCCGATAGGCGTCCCCCCTATGGGAATTGATGGATTAATCAACCTTTTAATCATAAATTTTAATCTTATGGTCAGCAATGAAAGATGCTAGCATATTCTTAGTCGTCGTCCCAAATCAATGAATAAGATTTAATTTCATAACTTCCTTGCATTTATAAATGCATACGTTTTCCTTGTTTACTTTTTCACATTTACTAAATCATGTTAAGGAATTACTGTCCAACCATCTGATTGCCACGTTTAAGTGATTAGCAAAGATTAATATATATGTAACCTTTTATTGCCACGTTTTTCTGATTAGTTCAATCTCATTCCCATGGATAACACGTATCATATTTAGACAGGTTTAAGTTGCGGCGGGCATAAAGAGGTTTAAGTTGCGGCGGGCGTTTGTTGGGATGTGAAACATGAAATGGCATTATGCCATACCACCTACCATATCGACGAGTGGCGTGGCCGCCTCTTAATGAATTACCTCTTCCCTACGTGTCATGTCGTTACATTTTACCACCTTCATATCGACGAGTGGCTTGGCCGCCTCCTTAATGAATTACCTCCTCCCTTTGGTACTTGGCTTTTCATCTATGTCTTTTATGTCTTCCGTAGCCTGTAATTTAATTATTTGCGTGCCTCCACTCCCAAGCCTAGCCGTTTCACTTTAACTGTGTTTGAAATTCATTGCATAACCTCGATCTCCATGATCAATATCTGGAACTTCCTTGGGCGCATTAGAGGTGGATTTCTGTCGGAGATTGGAGCAAGGTACCAAAAACCAGGTACCACCTGTCTTATAAAATATTTAGATGATTTAATTTCTGTGCAAACCAGATAAGAATGAGCAGAGAATTTAATGAAATTTGTGGACTGCTCATCACATTTGTTATATAAACTCTTTAAATGTTTGAATTCCGTCAAAACCAGGTACCATCTGTCGTATAAACTATATAGATTTTCGAATTTTAGTCAAATCCAGGTACCATCTATGATATGATATTTAAGGATCTGATTTTCTGCCAAATGCAGTTCCATCTATCATACAACTATCTAAAAGTTTGAAGTTCTGCCCAAAGCAGGGAAGAATCAGTGGAGAATTTGATGAAAATTGTTGACTGTTCATCACACGCACGGTTTGTAGGTAGATGATGAATACTATGATACCTTCATACACAACATGCATGAATTTTATTTATGTCCGTGCCACGTTATAACCTACCTGTGGACAAATAGGAAAATAATATTTTCGTTGGGATATTAGGAAAAAATACAATGCATCTGGTGATTCTTTTGAAGGTACAAGTAATTCGCTATCATGGAGAGGTGGATGCAGGCGCATTGCATAACCATGGTAGATTACATAACCAAAATTTTGAACACCATGATTTAATGAGCTCATTTCTATACTAAGTATAACTATCATAATTTCATTGCATGCAGGGACTATGCATACCCTAGACCTGTTACAATGGCTGCAACACAGATCATAGTGGCAATCGAGTAGCTTATTTTTGAAACATCTTGGCCTGTATATTTATATATGGGAACTTTGCTGGTGGGCTTGGGGGTATGGCGCGCATTGATCTATTGTTCCAGCAATTCTTTAGCTTGAAAAACTTTGGTTCTTTATACAATTTTATCACCATGCCCAATCCAACAGGATATTTAATTTTTCCGGGTCTTATTGCTGTCATTATCTACTATTGGGAAGCAAAGAAACATAAATTGTCTCTACATCCTTCACAGAGTTTAATGGCTAAAGGAGGTGACATTCACCCCCCAAATGAGAGGGCGTTGTATGTTTTCTTCTCACTTATTTGCTATTGGCTGGCGTCTGTATAGTTGGGGTGACTTTGAGTCTGGTGCTTACTTATCGAAGTTGAGCATGGCCGGAAAGTTGCTGCAGTGACTTCACGTCTGGATTTTCCATAAGTGTGTAATGTATTATTTTTGCACAACCCTATAAGAGAAGAGGTAAATTATTAACCAGTCCAGAGATATAAGAGAAGACGTAAATTATTAACCAGTCCAGAGATATAAAAAGCTTCTAGGCGAATAATCTCAGACCTGTTTAGAAAGCTTAAAGCCTAGTGGTTAGTATCCGTACCTGTTACTGAATTATAATAAAACTCATAATAAAACTCTATTCATATTTAAAAAATTTTCTCTTATCAAATTTGTAATTAAAAAAAAACATTTGCTACTACGGTAGCTTACTCAGGTGATGAGGATGTTAAAATTGAACATTTTACATTCACAGCATGGGAGAATACAGACATTATACAAATCTGACTATAAAAATTTATAAAAATTTGTTCCTTGGGATATTATATTCAGTCCTATCTTTATGATTTTTCTATAGAAGACTAGCTGGATTTCTAGATTGTGATGTCAAATTTTATGGCCATGTAAATCAACGGATTAAGACTCTACTATTACAACAGAGATATGGCGCAGCGTTAATAAATATGAAAATAATTTAATGCCAGTTAATAAATATGAAAATAATTTAACACTATGCAAATCAGTTATACACTTCTTTCATAAGTTGAATTTTTAAATTGAATCCTAACCCTAAATAGTAATTTAATAGTAATTTATTTATTAACATTATTATTAATAATCTTGAAAGTAATATTATTAATAATCTTAAAAATAAAATAATATTATTATTTATTAACATTATTATTTATAATCTTGAAAATAATATTATTAATAATCTTGAAAGTAAATTAATGTTGTTAATGTTTAAACATTAATATACTATTGATGTTTAAAACTAATGTAATATTGATGTTACAAATTAATGTTATATTATTAATGTATTAATTTTTTATTGTGTAAATATACTATTATTAATGTAAAACAGATTAATAGTAATAAATAAATATAGTAATATGACAATAAAGTTTAATAATTAATATTTTAAACTATAAAAAATTATGTTTAATAATTGTTTTAAATTTTTGTAGATTTAATTGAATAGTTTAAATAATATGAATGTGGGAGAGTAATTAAATTTCAAACTAATGTTTTCTATAAAATTTTGGAAAACTTTGTATACTATGTGGAGAAATTTTTGGAATGAGTATGATCAATCACCATACTTAATTAATCTCTTAAATATCCTTCTTTAACCCTAAACCCTATATGTATAGTCTACAAATTTAATTATTTATTTTGTAAATATATCCATACTATGGATGTTAATAAATATATAATCACTTATTAGCATTAATATATAATCTTCATATTATTAAAAATCCTCATAGTAATAATATTATTCCTCATAGTAATATTATTATTGTATCAATGTAATATTATTGTTGTTTTAAATTAATGTAATAATATCATATTGTGGTGATGTAGTACTAATGTAAAATACATTAATAGTAATGAATACATATAGCAATACAATAATAAATATAGTAAAGATATAGTAATAAATAAATATATAATAATATAGTAATACTAAGTATTATTATTTATTCAATAAAATAAAGTAATTGAATCTAATAAATTTAG
>JZKD02S1985078.1:0-11321 GCA_000966675.3 Picea glauca
ATGAACATGCATTTTCTCTTCTATTTTATTGTCATGGTGAATGATGATGTCTCATCACACTCTTGGATTTCCTATATTCCCTATGGTCATCCCTCATATCATGAGATTTGGATGTTGCTATTTCTCTAGCACTAGTTGCTTGTTTTGTGCCAGAATCCCCATTGAATTATCTCTAAAACATATTTAGACTTTGTAGAAACTCCTCCTAATTCTTCATCATCCTTTCATTGTCTTCCCTATAGCTTTGCACTTCTCTCTGCAAACTTCTCATAGTTTCAACCAACTCCACCCTGCTTCTTCTTCCATTGGACTCAGTCTCTGCATTTACCATGTTGATATGTAGCCTTCTGGCCTCATATTCATAGTTGTAAGATTCATGGGCATCCTCCACATATGTAATCCTCATATAGTAACCAATTATATCCCTCCTGTATGTTTAATTCTGCAAAAAATGTGCATGCAAAAAAATTTTGTTAGCCAAAATAATTTAAAATTCTGGAAAAATTTATTCATAATTTTTCCCTTTTGGGTGATCACCATAGTCCTTTTAATTTCCTGTGAATTATGCAGCTCAATTATCAAATTTGAGTGCATAACTTAATTCTCCTATATAGGATCTTTTCATTTACTATTCATTTTCTCAAATCTGAGCTTCGGGAATAAACTTATATCTCTTTGAAATTATGCTAAATTACCACTTTTTCCTTCTTTTCCCATACTTAGAAAATTTATCCTTAGGTAAATTTTCCTACATGGCACCTTGCTGATGTGGCCAACTACATAAAGAGTTTTCCAGATTTTTGGATTCTTGGATGGTCACAAACCCTCTTCCCATTTCAACCATCTGACCTTTGACTTTTCTGAAATTTTCCTCTATCCGCCACCATGACCCACCATCATGGGCCTGCTTTCGAGACACTCCGATGAAATGGAATTATTGACATGGAACTATGATACATCACTCTAACATGGCACTCTAATGTGGCACTCTAACATGTCACTTGTCTTCGATATTCAAAATCCATACTTTTCAATAAAATTCACTTAATTGATTGTCTGGATTTTCATATGGTCATGGTTCCACTTCTCAGTTCTTCCATTCGACATCAGGATCTCCACAAAAATTAAATTAATTGATTTTTCTAGATTTCTAGATTCCCAGATGGTCATGGTTTCTCTTCTTGGTTCTACTATCCCCAATCCAAATCCCGGATGTATGACACGTCAGGGTTGTTCTATGTGGGATCCATGCTAGAGGTGATGTGTATGATCCTACATGGCATCCAGATCTGACTTTTCATTAAAAATTGACTTAAGAAATTTTTGAGATCCTCAAATAGTCAAGGTTCCACTGCGTCGGAGTTCCACATCTAGAATATGGGTTTCTAATAAAATCTCACTTAAAATAAATCTCAGATCTTGCTACCTGGACCTGCCACCCCCTACCATGGTGTCTGCCATCGTGGCATATCATCGTGGTATTCCATGTCACTTGACACATGGATCTACGCCACCGTTGATGTCATTGTACAAAAATATTCATATTTTCCCAAAATTTCTCTCTGACCGCCATGGAAGCTCCATAATTAAGCTTTGTGTGACCAATTCGGCCCTGTGCAAAAAATGACTAAGTATGGGAGGTAAAAAATAACACTAAGTAACACCAAGGCACTCAAATATTGATCAAGGAAGCTTGATCAACAATGCCTTACATTCCAAAGTTTATTGATCATAATACTACCCTAAGATCTGATGTCTTCAATTGTCATAAAGAAAAACGTGAGGTGCCGTGAACCAATCAATATCCAAATGAAGTACAAATCTTGTATTTGGACCTACTTTGGTCATTTAAAATTTGTGGACAAAACTATTTTGTTGATTTGGAGACCTAAAAATATTCCCATTTTATTTCATTAGTTTTAATAGACTATGGTAATGATGCAATAATTATGTGCATTGCTTCTAGATCTTGGTCATGCAACTCTAACATTGTGTATGGGACAATCTCTTGTATGGTATTTGTGACCTTTGATTGAAAGGTGTTATTTGGCTACATTTTCACTTTTTCAACCCAATGTGAATTTTGACCAATTATTCTGTACTTGCCAATTTTTATACATGTTGAATATGTTGTAAGTTCTTGGCCTGCAGTATACATCTCTCCATATGGATTTTGGGCCTAATCCAATCATGGTTAGCATTGAGAATAGGGTTATATCACGACATTGATCCCAAAGGGAGTAGAGCTTCCAAGAGTCATACTACTAAAGGAGTTGATGAAAGCTCCACCCCTAATTCCTCTGAAACAATCTTGGCATGGCACATGTTAATTAGTTAGAATAACAACTTTAACACATATTAAGTCAACACTGCCCCTGTAGCAGTTAACAATTGTGAATGTTATATTTTTTCTGTCATCAAGGTGGAAACATTTCTTCGTTAGTCGAGAAATGCTACTTTTCTATTCATTTATCATACATGGCCAAAAATAAGAATAAGTAGACATGTTAAAGCTCATAACACTTTAGTTTTGTGTGGTGATATGATTGCTATTGTGACATGGTCATTTTCATGCAAATACTATAATTGTATGGATGCCTTATAGTTATAATGTTGTGGGGTGTTTGTCTCATCGTAAATGTTGCATCTATCCTATAAAAACAAACACAATTTCGGGAATTGTGGGGTGTTTGTTTCACCCTAAAGATTGCATCTGTCCTAGAAAAACAAATAAAGTTTTAGAATCTTGCTATTTTTTAATATTTCTGTAGTTATGTTTCATGGTAAATTTTTATACAAGGTTCAATTTGCATTCCTATCAGACTAAGGTCTCCTTTATCAGTAGAGGTTTTTAATGTAAATAGTTTGGATTTTAATTTTATAATTCACTTTTGGAAGTCTACGTCATATGAAGCAGAAATAGGAAACATTCCTATTATTGAGTAGCCAAACCTACCTAAGGACAAAGTTGTCAACTGTCGAGAGGTTGAATAATTTCTAGAAGAAAATAGGAAGCTTCAAGCATAGTAAGTTGAACAATTTTCTAATTCATTATCACAATTTACATTTTCTTATATATGTAGATATATAGGCTCTATGATGTCGTATTTTTGCTAGTTATTCTTTGAGAATAACTTCAAGTAACTTTTAAATCAATTCAAAGTTATAAATGTAACAATACATATTTATTGATACATATAATAACAAACCAATGTATATTTCAACCCTTTACTAAATTCTGGGCACAAATCACTGTAATATACAATCTTTAGGGTTTACAACATATCCACATTCTTGTAAGTTGTAACAAGTAAATTACTAACACCATACATTGATTTTTCTTCTTAGAGCGTGCATTTTTCAGCATGCCCTATTTTCATGCATTTTTCCCTTTATGCATTTTTTTGCATTTACAAGGCAATTTTTAGTCTTTATGCACAACATAGGGTTTTTGGTTTCAAAATGCACAACTAAAGGTATGAAAATATGTAAAATGATAAAATAAAAACTCCACAATTTGAACAACTCAATTTGGAAGTCATATGAGTCTTAGGCATGCATTTTATAGTAAGATGGTTTTACCCTCCATTTTACAAAAATCCTTGAATCTTGGTTCAAGGTAGAAGTCCTTGTTCATATGAAAATGTACCCTGGATAATATATATGGATTTAGAATGTTATTAACTTCACCCTAAGACTTGTTTCACTAAATTTGGATCTATATAGAAGCATGGGTATGCATTTCCATTCGGTCACTTTCTATTGTTTTGGTCTCTCAATTTACAAGACATATTTTACCTCTTTTACACAACAACCAATTTTATGTTTGAAAATGAAAATCTAAGTATGTAGACATGTGTAAAATTATCTAAGACACCCTCAAAAACTTGAATCACTCAAATTACAGGTGTTTTAAGACCCATGCACGCATTTTTTTCAAGCTTGGCATGCATTTTGCACAAGGGAAGAAATTACAGTTAAGCAAAACATGTATTTCTTAAGTGTGAGTGTGCATTTTTAGATGTGGAGGCTGTAACAAGCTTGAATTAGGGGTTTATGCAACAATATAAACCCTAATACTACTATTATATATCATGATATATCGAGAACATTATCATCTACATTTGGCTCAACTTCTTTGACTTCTTAGTGTTGGACACTTGGTTGTCATTGATGTTGTTGGATAGTTGGTTGTCATTGATGTCAACATATGTGATGGGTGTATTTGGAGAAGTCTCCAAAGTGGTCCCCTTAGGGAGCATATTTAAGCACGACCCTCATGGGAAGAAACTTTGAAGAATTATATAAGAAACCCATAGGTGTGGTCATGAATCCCAAAGTTGTTTGAGGAACAAGGACATGAAGGACAATGTAAATGCAAGTAACACACTCATAGAAGGATAGTCTTTGTCGTGTCATTTTTAGTGGTAGGTGGTATGTCACGTGGTTCCTCATGGTTAGGGATATATTCCCTCATGAATTTGGAAGCCCTGAAGAAGGGTTAAGAAGCCCCTAATTGGTTGCAAGTCATTAATGAAAGGGTACATTGGTTGTAACAAGAAAGTTCAAGAAGCCCTAAATTTAAATAAATAAGTTATTTAGAAAAATAATAAATACACCTCAAGAAGTCACTCATAAGTACATTCACACACAAGTTCATTTGAATATCTATCTAAGTGAGAAAGTGATTCTTATCTGAGGTAACCAAGGAGATTTGAGGTGAATTCCAGAGGGAAGATGAAGTGAAGAAGCGAGAAATTCTAAGGGAGTATGAAGTCTTGTGATGATATGTTCTAAGGTACATTATTTAAAAGTCATCTCACCATTTTCAATATAACTTTTTTTATAGAATGATTCAGATAGTGAAAAATTGGAGGATATTTAGAAGACATAGAAAGGTAAATGTGGTGAAAATTTAAGCTTGTAGTTCATTTTTATTTTGGATATACACTTTGTGGTAGATAGGGTTTTTTACTAGTCTTGAAACTAGTCTCAAACAAGTGTTCTGGGTAAAAATGTTATAACTTCTTCGTAGAGGATCAAAATTTTGTGAAACCAATTTCAGTAGAAACATAACAGTACTTAGTATTTTGTTTGCAAGTTTTAGAATCAGATATAAAATATTGAGTGTGTGGCATGTTGTACAAGTTTGCTATCCAGAATAGGCTAGAATTCAACAAGGTCTTCCATTTTCTCTATAACTTCTGTTTTGAGAAGTTTTAGACCCTAAAATTTTGAGAAGATGGGATAAAGATCTCAGAGTATCAGTGGTTAAAATTTTAGACATTTATCATTATAGGTACGGAGTTATTCTAGTTGAAAGTTAGGGTTTGTGACTAATCCAAAACTAGTCTTGCGAGACTATGGTAAAATTTGATGAAGATGCTATTCTCTTGTTGTTGAAGTTGAGGAAGAGATATAGGTCTATAATTTTGTGTATCAGGTCTACTACAATATCAAAGGTATGTTTTACATGTGGTATTGAGAGTTATTCTTATGGTACATGCTTGAGGCATGTCTTGATGATGATGTTACATGATATGGTACACCTTTGTGATGATATGATACATTGTTAGAAGTATATCTTGGCTATCTTAGTATCTGGTTTGGTATATGTCATGGTGATGTTATCACATGCTTGAGACACATCTTATGGTACTTAGTTGAGGCACACCATTGATGATATATGATGGTACATGGTGTATGGTATGATTGAGATATATCATGAGTGATATGGTATATGCTTGATGCATATCTTGGTGATGTTATGGTACATGCTTGGTGATGCTAGTACATGTTGAGACACATCTTGGTGATGTTATGGTTCATGAGTTGATGTATAATATGTAACATTGCTAGAGGCACTTCTTGGTGATCTTAATACATGATATGGTACAGGTTTTGGTACATGTTATTGTATAGGTTTCATACATGGTTGATGTATGTGATATGGTACATGGTTGATATACTTGGTATGGTATGACACGGGTTGATGTACATGGTATGGTATAGGTTTTGGTGCATGGTCAATGTATAGTTGATGCATGGTATGGTACATATTGATGTACATGGTATGATACATGTTCTGGTACATGGTTGATGTATATGATATGGTGATGGTTTTGGTATCCATATGAGTGGATCTGGTTATAGTTGGTTGATGATTGTATATCAATGATGATGACAATGACGATGATAGTGACAGGTTGGATTATTGGTTGATAATTAGTGACCCATTGATGTGACAGTGGTAGTCACAGGTTGATGTGACAATGATAGTGAAAGGTTGGTTGATATATCAACGACAGTGGTAGTTACAGGTTGATTAGTGGTAGGGACAATGAGTCTACACTTATATTTCAGGGTGGCAGGGTGGGGGAAGGAAAGGGGGTCGTATCCTCCTTCCGGTTGGTGCCGAAGAATTCAAGGAGTTGGAGCTTCCTTAAGGTTGGTTCCTATAAATCAGGGGGTCATAGCCTCCTTCTAGTTGGTGCTAGAGAATTCAAGGAGTTGGATCTTTCTTCAGGTTGGTGCCTGTAAATCAGGGGGTTGGTGCCTCCCTCTAGTTGGTGATGGAGAATTTGGAAGTTGGTGTTTCCTATGAATATATTCTTGATATACATAAGAAATAATTCTGTGGTTTTCTCCCATTTGGGTGTCCACGTAAATTCTGGTGTACTGTGTATTTGATGTGATGTTGTTAATTGGTATTGATTATGGTTATATGTGCATGATATATTAAATGAAATCATAAATGATATACTGTTGATAAATTTGAAGTTTATATACTGTGGTTGAAAATGGTAAAAAGTGCTCATACTAATTCACCCCCCTCTTTTAGTATTCCAACAATTGGTATTAGAGTAGGTCATTCAATAAATATCTAACCACTGGAAGGTAGATCATGGAGAGCAAAAATTTGTATAGGAATGGAATACCACAGTCCGATGGTCAAAACGGTCTAAATTATGAGATGTGGAGCAAAAGAATGAATTTTTTTTTACAGGCACATGGGTATGATGTTTGGTACTCAGTTGTTACAGGATACACCAGTTCAAAGAAATCAAAGAATGTAGCCAAGAAGGAATTAAAGAGAAACAAAAAAATAGAAATGGATCTCATCTTGGAAGGATTACCGAATCTAGTAAAAGTTAAAGTGGGACAACGTTCATCAGCCAAAGAACTTTGGGATAAGCTACAAATTTTCTACTCAAAGGAATCTCCTCTAGAACATGTTGATCATGATAAATAAGATGAAGAATATGCTTAGTTAGTATGGGAATAAATAAGCTCACTAGGTTAGAAAGATTCGAAAGAAGAAGATTATGAGAGACACCTAACCAGTGCTTTAGACAAGTTGGTCAAAGAAAGAGAGAAAAATAAGTCACTCAAGGAATAACTGATCAAGATAAAAAGGGAGTCTCAAAATCACAGCTCTGAATAAGTCCAAGTAGAATAATCCAAAAGGGTTGATAAAGCATGCAAAAGTCAGCTGGAAGAAAAACAATTTTTGGAAGCAAAAATAGTAGCACAAAGAAAGGAAGCAGAGAAGAGAGAAAATATTTTGACTAGCCATCTCAAGGAAATATCTGAGGACTTAAATAAACTTGAAGCAAAATTCAGTCAACAGGAAAGAAGACTTGAAGAAGAAATTGTCTCCTTGAAGACCCAACTTGAAGAAGCAAAGAGAAAGGAAGAAGTCATGAAGATACAGATGATGAAGAAAGAAGACGAATGTGAGAAGCTTGAAGAAGTTGTTACACTAAGATTTAAAGTTTTCAAGCTCAACAAGAGCATTGAAGTGAGATAAAGCTCCACATCACCAGTAAAGAAAGTTGAAGAGAAAAGCCACAAGTTACTAGAAAGGAAGAATGAAGGTGTTAGCACTCTATAAATTTGTTCGACTGATAGAAAAATGACAGGGGTAACTATTTCAACCATGTTTAGAGCTGGGCACTAGCCTGCTCAGCTCAGAGAGGGCTTTCTCCTGTCACTTGATATTTCTTTGGCAATCAATGGCTAGGTTTAGTTTGTTTTGGGGGTTTTTATAAATTTGTTGGAAAGGAAGGGGAGTGACACTTAAGGCTATGGAGTCAAAATTATGAAATTGAATGAAAACAATGACTGGTCAATAGAACTCTCCAGAGGATAAAGGCTAAATGAGGCAATGAATCTGAGTTGAAAATTGAAATTTTCAGAGTGTAAGAGGAAAGGGGGAAAACAAGTAATTTCATCAGAGAATTAATGGAATGAATTCTGAATTAGTCAGGAAGAAATACACACAGTTTAAATTGCTTCAGCCGAGAGCATCACAAGATGAATTCTGGGCCTTTGACTATCCAATTTAAACAGAAGACAATGTAAATGGAATTAAAGAAAACAGGAAACACATACAATGAGAGAAGACAAAACTCATATCACCACCATTAGAATATTTGCATGGAGACTTCAAAAGCTTCTGTATATGTATTCAATTTACCTCCAGAAAATTACAATTGAATTCAGAACAACTAAAAGGTTCCCTTGCACTTCTGCCAACCATTAATACATTGGGAACTTCTAATACTTATACAATTCGAGTTCCTTTAGTTAGAAACCAATTACAATAGCTGAATTGAAACGTTTCAGCTTCTAAAACCGAGTACAATGATTACAAATGACAGTTTTTAGAAAAAAACGTTTCATGATCCAACTGTCGATTCCTCTGACGCTTCAGCTCCTTCCTCTGCCACATTCTCTTTGAAATGTCACTTATACTCTTTCAAATCTAATTCCATTTATCCACATTCTCATTAAATATTTGGGAATAATATATTTGAATGAAAATATTTCCCAAATATTTTTCTATCCTGTAGAATTAAATTTCCATAATTTAATTCATGCCCATGGTTTTTTAAAACCATTTATTGCTTTTACCGTTTCACTGTGAAAACCATTGACTGGTTTGTTTCCCATGGTTTTGAAAACCATATCTTGTTTACCATCTTTGGTAAACCATTTTTAATCTTCTTCTTTTACTTCTATAAAACCTTTTGATAAAAAATTATCCAAGTCTTCCTTTCATGTGCATCTTCCCATTTAATTATTTTCCATGGAAATAAACATTAATCTCTTTAATTTGTAAAATTTAAATTTTACCTTTGTAAAACCTTTTCACCGTGAGAAAGAATTTCATTTATTGGAAATTCCATAATTATTATTGAAACACACTCCTGGAAAATATGCCCCACATAAACCATATGATAAATGGTTGCATTTATTATTTCGGGATGGAGAAAAGTGGTTTTGAGTTCACCCTCTTTTACCCCCAAAATGCATCACGTAAGGACACGTCTCCCCGACCAAAAACCACACTCCAAATTTCGGCCCGCCTTCAAATAATTAAACTCTGTGCTAGTTCTTCATCCGATATGTATGTGCGCCCTCCATCCACCCTTTGAATTTTCAATATTAAAAATTGAGATTCGTGCCCATGATTTGATGTGAGGTCATGAATTAAATATTGTATTAAATATTAATATTAATATAAATATGAAAATATTTATATTAATAATAATAAACGCTTTTTCCATTTTCTAAGGACTTTGGGCATATGAGGCTTATCACATGACTTTGTGGATAGGATAAGGGTGCTTAAGCTTAATAAAAAGAATATTTGTAATTTTCAACGAGAATATGATAATAAGGGTAAAAATGAATGAAGTGATGAAACCGAGGGATTTAGATAAGCATTTAGGCTAGGTATAGGTTTGGGATATTTTCCAATTTTTGACTCATGAAGGACATGACTATTTTGGATGATCATTCGAGTGAAGGATTTAGGTGATGGGAGCTTGACGGAGCTGGTAAAAATGTTTTAAAATCTGAGTGGAAAGATAACACAAGGACAAGATACTTTGGAAAAATTAATGCGAATTAACATGTGATAACATAAGGGATGGATAAGAGTTATGCAGAAGTTATCAAAGGCCCTACTAAGAAGGGAAAATGTGAGCCCTCAAAGAAGAACATTCCATAAATGAAGAAAACTCAAGAAGAATATTACATAAGAGCTAAATATCAAAGAAGACCCTCCACTTGCAGGTATTAAAGAAGCTTCAATCACTTTGAAGGAAACAACAAAAGAGAAGATCATGATCATCCAAGGCATGAATTCAGAAGGAATACATCACAAAGAAGATCATTCACTCCTAGGTATGAAAGTTTCTTTTATGGTCATTGTTTTATTTTTACTAACTTTGGACATAAAGCTGCAGATTGTAGAGCCTATGGAAGAAATGGTCAAGCAAGAAATGCATATGTGACTCCATATAACATTGAATTTTACAAATGTCATAAATATGGACATATATCTCATGATTGTAGAAGCATGATGGATACTTCTAAGAAAGAGAACATTGATATCATATATAATAAGGGTTGGAAAAGAAAACAAGAACATGTAAAGGAAGAACATATGAATGAAGGACACCCAGAAGTCATACTCTCAGGAGTGACAATAGTACGAGATCAAGAAAAATATACAAGAAAAAAGGAAGATGTCAGATACATGAAGGTTTGGAAAAGAAATGAAAAAGAAGAAGAACATGTGAATGAAGACCAGGTCCCAGAGATCCTACTCACAAAATTTGCAATAGTGTGAGATCATGATGAATCCACATGAAAAGAGGAAGAGATCAGAATTCAAAAAGAGGATGATGATGAATCCATGGACGAAGAGGAATATTACTCCACATCAGAGCGGGTATTTTTTTGATCCATCCGGATTGGAGACTCCCAAAAAATTTGAATATTCAAGAGGGGGAGTCTAAGTAGTAGCTCTACAGATCAGAGAACTATATTTCGAGTAGTATGAAGTATTTGCAGTTTTTGGATAGGTAGTTTCATAGTGGTAGAGATTCATGATTGTATAGAGGATTCCACTTATGTACAGATTATTGCAGACATGTCGATTCTGATCTGTAGAATGAATAGACAACTTGAGAAACAAGGAATATGTTGTAATCAATTGCACCATATGGGTACACATTTTGTAGCAGAGCAATGGACAATTTTATGACATATGGATAGAAATGGATTCATGAGATCTTTGACAAGTCTAAATACATATATGATAGTGAATGAAAGCATAGTAACAATTGGAATCAATGGAACTAGGAAGGAAAGCATTGAAAGGCACAACATAAGCTATATCGTTAGAAGAAAGTATGGTCATTAATGTGAATTTGACAAGCCATGAAGATTTTAAGTCAAGTAACTTTGAATGATTTTTATATATGTCAGTGAATTAAAAGAGGAATCACCAATGGACAATAAGCATC
>JZKD02S1985089.1:0-38633 GCA_000966675.3 Picea glauca
GCGGAAGTTTAGATAAGGGCCAGCCCCTGGTCCCGCGCCACCATATAACCACCAGCCAATAGAGCCGTGGCCTATCCCTACAATATGTGCACGGGGTTAGTCTGTTAAGCCCGTGGTCCTGTACCACGCCCGATGACCAAGAGCCAGCAAGGGGGGGCCAACGCACAAACAAAGGAGCGCTTGGCCACATGGCCGCCTGCCATATGACCAGGAGCACGCGCTGAAAGGGGGCTGCGCCTATTATTATACAAAATTTGGGTTTTTGTTGTATAGTTGAGATTTTTATTGATATTAAGCCTGTTAATAATGGATTTTCTCCATTTTTGGAGCCCAAATTTTGGGAGGAAGTTGGGGATGGATAGCCAACTTCAGATCTATATAAACCAGGCCTGTTTAAGGCCATGGAGGACAGTAAGAGTAGAGTTATACTGAAGGGAAGCCAAGTCAAATCCATTTTTATGCAGGGAAGCTATTGAGGAGCAGACGTTTGCGGGCCATTTCTGGGAGCTCTGGACGCCCGTTTTGCGTGCCGTTTTCTTTGCAAGGTTCTAGAGATCTGGAAGAACATGATCAGATCAGTCTTGTAGCCAATTGGCACTGCTGCAATGTACTTTTGAGATTTTGAACAGAAATAAAGAAGCCTCCCCCACAGAGACAAAGGCCCAGAGACGTAGGCAAAGTTGTGACGAACTCCGTTATCAATTCTCGTGTTATGGTTTGCTGTCTATTATTTCATTTTAGATCTGCATATGTGTATATGGATGTCATAATTCCTCTCTTTTCCTCATTCTTTCATTTTTCCCAAATGGTTAATTAACGCATGCAAAATTAAAACTCAACCATAGTCATTAAAAGATCCTACGGATCATTCATGTATGTAAGAATCCACGTCGGGCAAGTCAATTCTCGACGCCTTCCATAATCGAGTGTTTTCCAACTCTTCTTCTTCCACAAAACCTCGATAAGCATTTCCCAGATGACTTGTTTTTCGACAGAGGGTACATCGAAAAGGACGACCGAGGTAATCCAACCTTTGACAAATGACATGACCACGCCACTGTATTTCCAGGATTTCCAGTAAGCCTTGATGAATGTCAACCTCAACAAGGATTCTATCGAGCTTTCTTTCCGGAGCATGTAGTGACAAACCATCGACGTGGATGAAACAACCCAGAGCATTACCTATGGAAGTTAAAGATTTTTCATTCCAAAGGTTCAAAGGTAAGCCGGGGAGAAGAACCCAAAGGTGGAAGAACTTGAAATATTCCTGCTACGGGTCAAAAGAGATCCGCCACTGCTTTAACATCAAACTACTAACACGAAAAGACCAAATCTGATCCAAAATATTTGAAGCATCCTCTGACGAGTGAAACTTAAAATGAAACCAACCCCTCGGAAGGAAAAGAGTCTCTTGTTCATATAACAAAAGAGGAAACCAATGAAGCTTTACCCAGTCGATAAGAGATGTGGTGCACTTCGAACAATAGGAAAATCGACTGACTAAAGAAGTCAAGGTGAGGTTTGCCGCCTCATCCAGTCCTAGGTCATCACCTAGAACCATCTTTCGGTGCATCTTGTTAGCGACCCAAGGCTTCAGACTTCCTTTTCTTCTAAGAGAAGGATTTGAGACAATGGCTTGACCACCCCTATGGGACGACGAAGAACCACGATCGTTCTGCACTACACCTGCAAAGAAAACAACTTGTTGTTTTGGGGAGCACACAAAACAACCACCAAAGAGCGATGTCGATGGAGAAGTATCCCCTACCTTCAGTCTAGACGATTTGGTGGTCAACACAGGGTCCGAGGGTAATAAAATATAAATTGACAAGTTGGATGGCTTATTAAATGTTCTCGTCATCTTAAACAGACCAAATTTCCTCTAGTCTTCCTTGTCGGTCACACTCATTAGTGTGCTGACAACTGCTTCTTTCATTGGAAGCTTCAATCTAGGATAGAAATCTTAACATCTAGCCTCCACTACAAGCACCTCGAACTGCGAGGCTTGTATAGTACACCTAGAACGTTGATCTCAGTAAAACGAGAGTAAAGAAAGGTAGAAGAGACATTGTCTGAGAAGACACGCCTCATTAAAACACATTGTCACAACAATTGATAAGGGATGAATGCCAAAAACAGATAAGAAAATAGCCAACCACCTAGCTAAGGATTCGCCAACTCTCCATCCATAGTCGATAAACCAAAGCGAAGGTTTAAATACCCAACACACAGAGAAAAAAACAACAACAAAACTGAAAACCACTCCCGAGAGCCAGTACCAACATAATGACCCCCGTCGCCCCGCCATAACAGAAGGTAGCCACCATTAACCCGCCATAACTGGAAACATCCGCCATTAGTTGCAGGAATTCAAATTAATCTCCCGCCGAGCATTTCCAAACTCTCTGGTAACTTGTGGAACCTGATTTGGTCACATTCTATGAACCTATCCCAAACTAGTGACGCTACTTGCATTGAGGGAGCTATGTAAAACATATTATATATTATAATAATAGTAATAAATAATAATAATAATAATATAGTTAGTGAATATTTCAACAATTGACTCATATACTATTAGTTCAAAAATTTGCTCACACATGTCATGTGTCATTCAAGATAGTTCGGTTGGTTTGATCTGTTTTTCTTAATCATAATGCTTATGGAGGTTGAGGGATCCATTTCCACAAAGTCCTANGGGAGCTATGTAAAACATATTATATATTATAATAATAGTAATAAATAATAATAATAATAATATAGTTAGTTAATATTTCAACAATTGACTCATATACTATTAGTTCAAAAATTTGCTCACACATGTCATGTGTCATTCAAGATAGTTCAGTTGGTTTGATCTGTTTTTCTTAATCATAATGTTTATGGAGGTTGAGGGATCCATTTCCACAAAGTCTTAAGAGATCGAAAGATTGATATTAAAAACTCTATATCACTTAGTCATCATCATTCAAAATTAATATAGTCCTCTATTCCTCGTATGTAATAGACTATGTATTTAAGATAGTAGTAATTGTGAAATTAGAATATTATATTGTAAAAGAATTATTATTATTATTATTATTATAATTATAAAAATATATTTTGAAACAATAAAATTAAAATATTCTATTCCAAATAAAAATAAAAGAGGATTGTAATTTTTGCAAAGGAAATAAAAGTAAGATAAGAATATCCTAACAAAATTTGTGGTTGAGGTCATTTAAATAGAGAAAACAATAACTAAGTGAAACTTTGATGTCATATAATCATGCAAACTCAAAGAAATATAATACTTACAACAATTAATAATAATGAAAGAGAAAATTGATTTATACACCTAACACACAAATTGTTATATAGAAAAATAAAAAAAATAGATACAATATTTAGATATAAGTAAAAATAGTATAAATGTGATAATTATAGAGAAATAATTTTAGAACACACATATAAATATCAAGATAGCTAATTTTGAAATTAACATGAATTTACACTAGTATTTAAAGAAAAAATGTATACCAAAACATATTTTAATTGAAAATCCTCTAAATATTGAAAGGAAGGACGAAAGTAAACGCTGAAACAAAACAAATTGGAACAGAGAATGGAACAAAGATTTGTAGCGGGGTTGAGATGAGTATATATATATATATATATATATAAGAGAGGAAGCCAGGAATATATATTCCAACTGTAGATACTAAGCTAAAGGTATAACCTCTATGGGAAAATAAAGAATCAGAATAAAACAATATTATAATAAACTTTAATACAATGATTCTACTACTTTAAGCTTTTGCACAAGGTTTACTCCAATAAACCTTACCACATAAGGGTAATTAAAGTTTATTCCATAAATCCCATTGCACAAGTATCATAAACGTTTATTTTCCACGCATTGAGAAGGATTACAAGTACATAGAGTAAGAGAGAGAGTCGGTGAGTAGGTTATGAGGAGATGAACCAGGGGAACTTCTTCGGTTTTTCAAACTTTTTGGCAAGACAATCTCCAGAGGAGCGATGGTAGAAGGCTGGATTCCTCCTTCTGTCTAGTCTAGGATTCAGAGGGCTCCGGTAGTTCTATCCCTTCTTCTCTTCATTTGTTTCTAGTTTTTTAGGTTTTTAGATAGCTTCCTAGAGGTGTTTTGTCACAGGTTTCAACTAGTTTTAGAGGCTCATTGGTGGGGGTGTCATTTATTATAGTCTTAAATTTTTCCTTGTCAATTTTCTCTTCTATTCTCAGTAACTATAAATTTTCTTACCGGAACAAAGATCTTCCCATCGTGTTTTGTTGGGGTTTGGATAGTGGATCACAGGTGGACTGCTATACTTTTTCTTTAGTCAGAGTTATATTTATTACCTTCCTACCTTGAAATTTGGCGAGTTTTCAGCCCTAGATTTCCGCATTTTTTTTTCCAGTGCTTTCCAAGTGGAGGCTCTTATGGAACTTAATCGGTTGGAAAACATAAATGCGGAGGTTAAAATTTTATTGAATGAGTCAGTCGAAGGTTTATGGCAGGAAGAAGAAGTAATTACAACCCACACTTCTATGGGGGTGCTTTCGGGTTTACAAAACAATGGTTTTCGTTCTAGAGATGTGTCGACTGTAGCACAGGAAAAACGCCTTAGTGGTGATATTGGTTTATCTCCTTCTTTAGACACTTACTTACCTGCACTGTCAGATTCATCTTTGGGGGCTCTGAATTAGAGTTCGGGGAACAATTTCAATAAAGACGATAGAAGGAACAATAATACATTTTATCGTATTAAAACTTCTGGTTCTTCTATTGCTGGAAAGTGTCGCAGATAGTGGGATGATAATAAAATTGTCAAAAGGATGGTCTTAGGCTTGGAAATAGGACTGGAGGACACTTGTAGGATGGCATTGTTGGCCCTTGACCAAGTTTTGAGGAAACCTTGGTCAGGTTAGACCACTTTTGAGACTTCGACACATTGGTCAAGAAAGGAGTGCCTAGGTGGAGCTGAGATTGTGGATCTCACCAGTTTTGCAGGCTATGTGGACCCAGTAAGGGGTCCCTAGGGTTTTTGTAATGGGTTTTGGGATGTCGGTCCATGAGGTTTACCCATGATTAGGCCTTTTTGTAAGGGATTGTAAAAGTATAAATAAGTAAGAATGTATGATAGAAAAGGAGTTTTTTTTGGGAGAGGCCTGTGAAAGTGAAGTGTTGGTAGCTAAGTGCAAGCAGTTTTGGGTTCTTTTTGCAATAGAATGTGTATGTAAGGCTCTGTGCTCGATAAGAGAAGTCAACTTTGTGCCTAAACCTAGTTTTGGAAGGAGGATCTGGTGCTTAGTGCGCAGATCTCCTATCCTATGCAAATCTTGGCTCTGTGCTTTGTGGATAGGAGCAACTGAATGTAAGAGATTGAAGAATAATAAAGAAGACGAAGCAGTTGGTGGACGTATCCCCACACTGGGGTGAACCACGTATATATTGTGTCTTTGGTTGCTTTGTGATTTGTTGGTTATGTTATGAATATGCTCAGTGCTTTGATTGTTATGTATGATAGATAAATCTGTTGATGCTTAGTGCTTTGCTTGTGTTAAAGATAAATGAATGATTAGATCTAACTCAATGCTATGTGCTAAGTGGTTGAAGTACTTAATCATTGTTGTTACTGCACCGATCTCTATTAGGGTATGTTCTGTGATGTATTAGAGCTAATGAAGTAACACATGTCATCTTCTAAGTGTTAATAGAGTACTACGCGAAATGTTATTATCACAGATCTGTGTCCCAGCTTGGTTAGAGACACTTGTGTCTTATAACCCCCCTGATTCTACCTTGGGTGAGACTTCACCTACTTCGCAGGTGTTTCCGAAAGGGACGGCAATTAGTTTTTTGTTGGTACGTTGTTGAAGCATTGAACCATGGGTCTGCCCCTGTGCTAACAAATGGTTCCGTTGCCGGGACTTGAAACTGTGATTGTTGGGAACTGAAGTAAAGAAAAGAGAATCTTTGTGCGTAGATATGATGCTAAAGTGAGAAATACTCTAATTGACTTGCAAAGATCTGTGCTAAGAAAGAAGTCAGATATGAAGAAAAGAGGTAAGATATTTAAAGAGGTAAAGCTTTGTGCTTTGATAAGAGTAAGATAAGTGAATTTTTTTTTTTTGAAAGTATGAATTTCAGTCTGTTTAATAGATTTTTTCCTAGTTTGAAAGATAGGGCGCAGTTGGAAGAAAGAGTTTATCTAACTAAAGATAATAGAAATGAAGAAAGATATGCTATTCCTATGAATAGAAATAATTTTTGGACTAACAAGTGGATGCAGGAACTTAGAAATAAATTTTGCAGATTGCAGGTCCAACACTGTGATCCTAGTGCGCAGTATAGAAGAAGTTGGGGAACATACAATAAAAAAAGAGGATTGACGTTATGTTATAACTGTAGAAGGCCGGGACATCTTGCTAAGGAATGCCCTGGTACAAGCCCTATTTGTCTCTGTTGTAAGATTATTGGTCATGAGGTTGAGGATTGTCCAAGGATGATTGCTAAAGTTGAAAGAATGAACATGAGACAAGAAAACTATGAAGGAAATCAAGAGACTAAGAGCATGTTAGAGAATCATAAAGAGAAAGAATCAGAGAAAGATCAAACTATATTAGTACAATTGAAAGAAATAATGAATGAGCACAAAGATGTTAGTTTACCAGAATTTATGAAAGTAAAACAATGCACAAGTTCAAGAATAGAAGACTTCGACGTAGACTGTGTCTTGGATGAAGAAACACAAGTGAATATTATGACAGAAGACACCTGAGAAATATTAGGAAAGCCCACTGTGATACCTTCATTAGGAAGGATAGTCTTGTTTAAGGCTAAGATGATAACTTTATGTGGAAGAGTTACTAATGTACCTATTATTATCCAGGGAACATCGACCGAAGAGGAATTTGAATTCATTAAGTTTGTTGAGAACAACACCCCTTTCCCACTTCTTCTAGGTAGGACTTGTATTGAGAAGGATCAGATCAGAAGAAAAGTAGAGGAAGAAGCTACATAACAGAAAAAGCAAGAACCAAGGGATTTCATAGCTAGAAAAACAGATCAACTAATAGAAGAACAAGAGGATAAGTTGAAGCAACAAAAGGCAAGAGAATTAAGTGCCAAGGTTGAAGGAATGAAAGAAGGTTTGAAGGACCTGTCTATGAAAGAAATAAGTATACCCACCCAAGAAGTAGTAAGAGAAAGGATATTGACTCCAAACCCTTTGAGATCACATCAACAGTGTGAAGTCACTACACTAAGAAAAAATAAGAATAAGAATGGAAAGAGGATCCCAGAAATAGTTAGAGAGACTCAAATCACAGAAAAGAAGACAAGGAAGCTTAGTAAAAAGAAAGCTAAGATGGAAAAGCTACAGGAAGCTATAGAGACCAGATGGGAGACTTCACAGACTGGGACCTCGCAGGAGGCAGGTTCGCAGGATTTGAACCTCGCTGGAACAACAGGACCACATAGAATGGGACTTCGCCCTGGCGAAGCTATATAACCGTTGGAGGTGCCCCGACCATTAGAACGACGCTCTGAAACGATTAAAAAACACATTTATGGGAGGATGGACCGCTTTTGGGATGTTGAGATCGCACCACAATAGACAGATTCACATTGATGGAAGCATTCCTATCCATTGGAAGAATCCTTTACAAGTCCCCACTTATTTAACTTGTCCATCGCCGCACCGAGACCACTTTTTGCCACACATGATTAACTGAGCTAAAAAAGAATTGATTGTGTGTCAAGCTGTGTTATCAGAAACTAGACGTCGATGTCCATTTTTTGACCCCGCTTATTCGTTCTCCTACCCTGACCTGTCTGTTAAAATTGAGAATGTCGGGAGAACCTACTGAATTAGAGAAGTCTGTTGAGGAGGTCCTCAAGAAGATAATGGGTGACATGCCGTTATCTGAAGGTATCCAGGCATCATCGACCAGGGGACTACAAGATTCCCCTTCAACGGGACGATGTTCTAACCGTGTTAACCCCACAATTGAGCAATGAAGTAAGAATCACAACGATCTGGCTAATGCGAAGCAGATCCCATCGATCCTACTAGAATACAATCCACGTTTGGCTAGCACAATTAACCGCGACAACATTCCACGTGTTAAGAACCTGAATAGATCTACAAATATAATCATGACAAATACTGAATACACAATAGATCCAAAAAACAATATAGAAGAAACCACACTTTATTATAAGAAAACCCTTGGGGTAGGGCAACACCATACAATGGATCATATTATGGAAGGGATCCTCTCCTGTTCACTTTCCTCTTCGAGGGGGCATCCTCCTATGGAGCTACAGATCACAATATGATACTTCTCTTCATATTCCATTACATAGCTTGAACCCATTTATATATTTCTACCATCACCTAAGAACATTCTAGAGGAGGAATATTCTAGAAGTAGAACCTTCTAAGAAGTCCTCTTACATTTATTATATCTAACTACCCATTTACTATATCTAACTACCATAGTGGGCCTTATTTAATAATATAGTGGACCTAGTCCACCTTACATTGAATGGCCTCCACTATTATCGCTATGGGTCCTCTGCCCCCCCAACTACCTCTCTAGCTACCTTACATTCCATCCCCCTTATGAAAACATTGTCCTCAACGCTTGATGTACAACCATATACCAGGGTCCCATGGATAAATGTGGACCATAGTGCTGAACTAGACTAGAGAACCAGGGTCCCATTGAGAAATGGAAGCCACCATGCTGAATTAGTCCAACCGCCATTGTAAACTAGGTCCCATGTCCAATTTCTCATGTGAACACCACATGGAAGATATCGACACCCAATAACCAACTGAAAATGATGCTCCCAATACTGACACCTATCATGTGGATCCAAATAAGAATATCCATCCACATAGTGGGAGATTATAAAAGATGAATCTAGAAGGAACAATACCATTGTAGAATATGCAGGCTGGATGCTGGTAACTAGCTCCTGATGTGGGACATTGATGTTCTCTATAGAAGGTGGAGTAGAGTCATCAAATAAAATATGGAAGTGGTTGTCATCCCGGAAATGACAACTATCCATATACCAATCATTGCAATTGGCCTCAAACTCATACCAAACATATATTTCTTGATTATATTCATCCCTGAGGTCCTCCATAAGAAATCTTTCCTGCATGTTATCCAATGAATCTTGAATACTACAAAAAGTATCATTGAGGCCGTCTGCAAGGTCATGCAATCTAGCATCCAATGTGTCATAGAATTGAGATTTGAATGCTTCAGTAATTTGTATAATTTATTTGAGTTTTTGAGAGGAAATAGCCATATAAGCACCCTATGAACCCTTTGGTCCTGCATCCATCATGAAAATCCCAAAAAATAGAACAATAAGTTACGGCAAAAAATTGCGGTTTTTTTTGGAAAAACCCTAAAAAAATGCTGAATTTAAAATGCTCATAACTTCACTTCCCAGAATTTGTTTCGGATGATTTTTTTTTTGAAATTGGGTGAAATTGTGAGAGGAACTCATATATGTAATTTTTTTAGGCAAATTCAGCCTCCATATTCTATATAAATAAAAAAAACCGCGTCGCCGTTTGCGGAAAAAACCCTGAAAAATTGCAGATTTTAAAACTTCAATATCTTGACTTCCCAGATTCTGTTTCAGATGATTTTTTTTTCAAATTCGCTATTTTTGTGAGAGGAACTCAGATATACAATGTTTTTATGCAAATTATTCATAGAAATATACCGAAAATTTCTGGAATGTTGCAGCCCTATTTTTTCTTCTCCGAAAAAAAAATCTGCAAAAATAAAAAATATTTGGCCACAATGTTTGCCAAGAAAAGTGATCTGATACCACTTGTACCAGGGAATTCCTTAGCAATATTTCCCAGAATTATGCATTTATAAAATAACGTATTGATACATCTTTCTAAGGATAATACACAAGATGATGCGATGTACACTTGGGAGTGCCCCTAGTGTACTCATAGACTCGATACATCTTGCTAAGGAATGCCCCACTACCTCTCTAGCTACCTTACACTACGAGACTATGAGTACACTCTATTCACCGCATACATTTTGAAAATAATACACGTATTAGGAAGCCAACTAGGATAGATCTCGCTGCTGAAGAACAATGAATTCAACCTAGGCGACATAAAGAACTACGCTATGCTAGAACCCCACTGATACTTGACAAAGTCCACTGGGAAGAAGCCTTGCCTCGTCTCCCAGCCATGGATTAAGTGACTGGCACAGTCTACTGTGCTGAACGTGATGACGATTCCCCATTTTTGCCGTCACTAGAAGGTTAATTCTTGCATTAAAATCCTCTTGTCGTGTTATCATGGCGGATACCTATGGCTCGACCGGAGGATTACTGTAGATCCTATGTTGATCCACCAGACTACAGGGTTAACCATGTAGGGACTTGAACCTTAGCATATTTATCCAGGGAAGGCCTCGGACCACTCCCTGGAACGACACATCAAGGAAGCATACGACGAAGTTGAAAAAGGAAAGTGAGGCTACAAGGTAGCCTCTATATAGGATGGCACAGTGAGCCTCGCTTGCCAAATCATAGATGGAAATCTTGTAAGGAAGAATCTCCCCACACAGGTCACCAGGTTTGTGGTGAACCTTGTAGGAAAGGGTGTGGAGGGCATGCATATGAATTGGGTGAGTTACCTCATCAAAAAACTAGAGAAAGAATGCTGCAAAGCTGAGGATTTGGGATACAAATTCCACTTCAGCTGGATGATCGTGTTGATCGCATTTGTCACTTGGAAAATGCCTGAAGGAGCCACCTTTCCGGAGATTGAACCATCAGAGTCATTGGCCATGAGGTTTTCCACCTTGTGGTACAGCAACGACATGAAAAAACAGTGGCATTCGAACGTTGTATTTCATGCATATTATCAGCAACTGAAGGTTTCCATTGAGTCAGTCCCATGCATGACACCACACACCCTACACCAGTACAGACCAATAAAAAGGTTCCACGCAGATCCACATTTCATCTATATCACTACGTGTAGAGACAAGAAAAAGGAGGAGTTACAATATTACTACAAACTAACAGATGAAGACATGGAGCAGATCACCAAGGAATGACCGAAGGAGTTCCTCGTACCCGTCGCTGATGTAGAACTCTCTGACACTGACACCATAGGAAGCCCCATGCTCACCCGATTCGAGCATGTCAGATAGTTTAGTGGGACAAAGAAGAAGAAGAAGCAGGAAGAAGTCCATAATATAGAGACCGATGAGGAGGACAACACCTTTGAAGAAAATGGCTTTGGCTCACTAGGAGGAGGAGGAAACAAGCAAGGAGAAGGCAAAGCTACATCGCTGAAATATCCCCCTAATGAAATAGTAAAACCACAGAAGAGGGAGGTTTCTCCACAGAAACCTTCAACAAGAAAGAATACCCACACCAGTAAGCCCCAGTTAGAAGCAATGCTCATGGAAGACGACGTTCTTGCAGAGATATGGAGCAAAGAAGGTGGATCTATATGGAAGGATCGAGAAGGAACTAAAGGAATTCAAAAAAGCTATTCGTTCAGTTCGCGCAGTACCTACTACGTCACAGATTGCAGAATTGGGGGATGAACCAACCCAATTGAGAAGAGTTGCAGATACGACAGAGGCTTGACTTTAGAAAATCCAGGAAGAAAAGGAGAAGGCTACAGAAGCCTTGAAACAAGAGAAAGAGGAAGTCCTAAAGAAACTATGAGTAGCGCAGTACTGTGTAACTATGTAAAAAAATGAGAAAGAAGAGTTTCAGGCGATGATCTAGGAGGAAAAAGCCCAACTACAAAGAGAAAAGGAGTAGCTTCTCACAGAACAGACTATAGTCAAAGAAGCAGTGTATAAATAATGTCGCTCTATGCCAGGCTTGGCACAAGAGGAACAAGAGTCGATTGAGGTTCAAGTGGTGAATCTCGTTGAGACTATTCAACAACTTCAAGGGAGGATAACAAAGTTGGAGATCCAAGCAGTACTGAGCACCCCACAGGAAGTGCGTGATCAGAGGGAGGAAGCCACTAAGAATGCAGTAATAAGGACAAGGGCCCTTGCCTCAGAGTGCAAGAAGCTGGGTGATAGAAGCGCGTTGACTTACGAATGCATCGCAGAATATCCAGAGCTAAGGAAACTGGAAGCACAATTACAAGAGGTGCAACAGTAGGAATTCTCCTACAGGTGTAGATGAAGCTACTCACCATAGTCGAAATAATGAAGAGATATCAAGAACATCGCACAGTGCAGTAGAATATTACTGCCATCCAGGGCAGGGTAATGGAAGTTGCGCAGAAGCTACAACCTGTGCAGGATGAAGCTTGCAAGGTGTTCGAAGAAATTGAGGGACAAGGCTTGCAATTGTACCAAGTTGTTGGATCAGTAGAATAATGCTTGGAAGGGCCTGTTATAGAGCATACGATCTAGGAGATCACTGAGCAGGAGGCTCAGGCGAAGAAACAATTCAAGGAAACTCGAGTTAAGCTCTAGGCCTTCGAAGCAGCGTTTCCCAGACCTGAGTGACTCGGGACGAGTCACAAGTGAGTGTTGGGGGCCTGTTGGCCCTCAACTGAGTTTTGAGGAAACCTTGGTCAGGTTTGACCACATTTTGGACTTCGACACATTGGTCGAGAAAGGAGCGCCCATGAAGAGCTGAGATCGCGGATCTCACCAGTTTGGAGGGCTATGTGGACCCAATAAGGGGTCCCTAGGGTTTTTGTAATGGGTTTTGGGATGTCGGTCCATGGGGTTTACCCATGATTAGGACTTTTTGTAAGGGATTGTAAAAGTATAAATAAGTAAGAATGTATGATAGAAAGGGGTTTTTCTGGGAGAGGCTTGTAAAAGCAAAGTATTGGTAGCTAAGTGCAAGTAGTTTTGGGTGCTTTGTGCAACATAATGTGTATGTAAGGCTCTGGGCTCGATAAGAGAAGTCAGTTCTTTTCCTAAACCTAGTTTTGGAAGGAGGACATGGTGCTTAGTGCACAGATCTCCTGTCCTATGCGAAGCTTGGCTCTGTGTCTTAGTGCATAGGAGCAACTAAATGTAAGAGATTGAAGAATAATAAATAAGACGAAGCAGTTGGTGGACGTAGCCCCATATTGGGGTGAACCATGTATGTCTTGTGTCTTTGGTTGCTTTGTGCTTTTTTGGTTATGTTATGAATATGCTTAGTGCTTTTCTTGTGTTAAAGATAAATGAATGATTAGATCTAAATCAGTTCTATGTGCTAAGTGGTTGAAGGACTTAATCTTTGTTGTTACTGCGCCGATCTCTATTAGGGCATGTTCTGCTATGTATTAAAGCTAATGAATTAATGCATGTCATCTTATAAGTGTTAATAGAGTACTCTACGAAGTGTTATTATCACATATCCGTGTCCTAGTTTGGTTACAGACACATGTGTCCTGTAACCCCCCCTACTTCTACCTCGGGTGAGACTTCTCCTACTTCGCAGGTGTTTCCGAAAGGGCCGGTAGTTAGGGTTTTGTTGGTGCGATGTTGAAGTGTTGAACCCTGGGTCTGCCCCTGTGCCAACAGATGCTTTGCGGATTAGTGGGAACATTTGCATATAGTAACTTGTGTGTGGATAAATTCAATGTCTGGTTAGAGAGGGTGTGGCTTCTGGTCCTAGGATATATTCTTGAGGTTTTTTATTTAACAAAAGGATGGATGGATTTCCTGTCTAACTGCCTTGATGATGTAGCTCTGCTGCTAGATTCGAACTGGGTAAATGGAGCAAGTAATCTCATGTTAAAGAGATGGTGGGTTTCTTTCAACCCGTATACAAAATACTTCTCCTTTAAACATATGTGGGTTTTTCTTTTGGGTCTCCCCTTGTATTTATGGAATGAAGGAGAGCTTACAGCCATTGGAAACACACTTGGAAAGTTTATAATGATTAACATATCATTTCTTTCAGCGGAAACACTTTCAGCGGAAACAATAAATATTGGTACTCTAGAGATGGAGTGGCGAGGAACTCGTTTCCTATAGAGATTAGACTACCTTGGTATTCCGTTCAGATGCAGTTATTGTAGAAGTACTTCACATATGCATCACAACTATAAAGGTTTTGCTGTAGAAGATTATGCTCAGGAAGGTTCTGAACATTTATATAGTACACCATATTCCTCCATGGAAACATGTTTCTATGGTTTTGAATCCTTCCCACAGGACCTAGTTGACCCCAGCTTCTTGGAGAGTACAACCGTAATAACCAGTAAGCTTCAATCATATTGCTCGGTATTTTTTAATCCTCTGTCTGTTTGGGAAAGAGAAGTATTAAACTCTTCTTTGTGGCTTAAGAGTGTTACTACAAAATCTTGCTTGCCACCTTTAGTTGATTCAAGGGGTTTTGTTGAGACTTGTATATCTTCAGGAATCCAAGAGCCTTTTCTTAACTCTTCATCTGTTATCCCGAGATTGGAGCCAATGAATGTCACATAGGATAAGAGAATTGTCCTATGTCAATAAACCCCTTTGTAGTCCCTCTTTGGAACCTTCTCCTTAGTCTAAGACCACCTGTATCCTAGGGACAAGTCAACTATTGAAAGGTCTTCCTACCACTCCACCTGGCTATAGGGAACCAAAAGAGGAGGAGTCCTCAGTCTCTGCGGTACTTGATTCATTGATCCCTTTCATTCGCGGTAATGATTCTAATGTACAATTACCAGTTTATNCTAGTTTTTTAGGTTTTTAGATAGCTTCCTAGAGGTGTTTTGTCACAGGTTTCAACTAGTTTTAGAGGCTCATTGGTGGGGGTGTCATTTATTATAGTCTTAAATTTTTCCTTGTCAATTTTCTCTTCTATTCTCAGTAACTATAAATTTTCTTACCGGAACAAAGATCTTCCCATCGTGTTTTGTTGGGGTTTGGATAGTGGATCACAGGTGGACTGCTATACTTTTTCTTTAGTCAGAGTTATATTTATTACCTTCCTACCTTGAAATTTGGCGAGTTTTCAGCCCTAGATTTCCGCATTTTTTTTTCCAGTGCTTTCCAAGTGGAGGCTCTTATGGAACTTAATCGGTTGGAAAACATAAATGCGGAGGTTAAAATTTTATTGAATGAGTCAGTCGAAGGTTTATGGCAGGAAGAAGAAGTAATTACAACCCACACTTCTATGGGGGTGCTTTCGGGTTTACAAAACAATGGTTTTCGTTCTAGAGATGTGTCGACTGTAGCACAGGAAAAACGCCTTAGTGGTGATATTGGTTTATCTCCTTCTTTAGACACTTACTTACCTGCACTGTCAGATTCATCTTTGGGGGCTCTGAATTAGAGTTCGGGGAACAATTTCAATAAAGACGATAGAAGGAACAATAATACATTTTATCGTATTAAAACTTCTGGTTCTTCTATTGCTGGAAAGTGTCGCAGATAGTGGGATGATAATAAAATTGTCAAAAGGATGGTCTTAGGCTTGGAAATAGGACTGGAGGACACTTGTAGGATGGCATTGTTGGCCCTTGACCAAGTTTTGAGGAAACCTTGGTCAGGTTAGACCACTTTTGAGACTTCGACACATTGGTCAAGAAAGGAGTGCCTAGGTGGAGCTGAGATTGTGGATCTCACCAGTTTTGCAGGCTATGTGGACCCAGTAAGGGGTCCCTAGGGTTTTTGTAATGGGTTTTGGGATGTCGGTCCATGAGGTTTACCCATGATTAGGCCTTTTTGTAAGGGATTGTAAAAGTATAAATAAGTAAGAATGTATGATAGAAAAGGAGTTTTTTTTGGGAGAGGCCTGTGAAAGTGAAGTGTTGGTAGCTAAGTGCAAGCAGTTTTGGGTTCTTTTTGCAATAGAATGTGTATGTAAGGCTCTGTGCTCGATAAGAGAAGTCAACTTTGTGCCTAAACCTAGTTTTGGAAGGAGGATCTGGTGCTTAGTGCGCAGATCTCCTATCCTATGCAAATCTTGGCTCTGTGCTTTGTGGATAGGAGCAACTGAATGTAAGAGATTGAAGAATAATAAAGAAGACGAAGCAGTTGGTGGACGTATCCCCACACTGGGGTGAACCACGTATATATTGTGTCTTTGGTTGCTTTGTGATTTGTTGGTTATGTTATGAATATGCTCAGTGCTTTGATTGTTATGTATGATAGATAAATCTGTTGATGCTTAGTGCTTTGCTTGTGTTAAAGATAAATGAATGATTAGATCTAACTCAATGCTATGTGCTAAGTGGTTGAAGTACTTAATCATTGTTGTTACTGCACCGATCTCTATTAGGGTATGTTCTGTGATGTATTAGAGCTAATGAAGTAACACATGTCATCTTCTAAGTGTTAATAGAGTACTACGCGAAATGTTATTATCACAGATCTGTGTCCCAGCTTGGTTAGAGACACTTGTGTCTTATAACCCCCCTGATTCTACCTTGGGTGAGACTTCACCTACTTCGCAGGTGTTTCCGAAAGGGACGGCAATTAGTTTTTTGTTGGTACGTTGTTGAAGCATTGAACCATGGGTCTGCCCCTGTGCTAACAAATGGTTCCGTTGCCGGGACTTGAAACTGTGATTGTTGGGAACTGAAGTAAAGAAAAGAGAATCTTTGTGCGTAGATATGATGCTAAAGTGAGAAATACTCTAATTGACTTGCAAAGATCTGTGCTAAGAAAGAAGTCAGATATGAAGAAAAGAGGTAAGATATTTAAAGAGGTAAAGCTTTGTGCTTTGATAAGAGTAAGATAAGTGAATTTTTTTTTTTTGAAAGTATGAATTTCAGTCTGTTTAATAGATTTTTTCCTAGTTTGAAAGATAGGGCGCAGTTGGAAGAAAGAGTTTATCTAACTAAAGATAATAGAAATGAAGAAAGATATGCTATTCCTATGAATAGAAATAATTTTTGGACTAACAAGTGGATGCAGGAACTTAGAAATAAATTTTGCAGATTGCAGGTCCAACACTGTGATCCTAGTGCGCAGTATAGAAGAAGTTGGGGAACATACAATAAAAAAAGAGGATTGACGTTATGTTATAACTGTAGAAGGCCGGGACATCTTGCTAAGGAATGCCCTGGTACAAGCCCTATTTGTCTCTGTTGTAAGATTATTGGTCATGAGGTTGAGGATTGTCCAAGGATGATTGCTAAAGTTGAAAGAATGAACATGAGACAAGAAAACTATGAAGGAAATCAAGAGACTAAGAGCATGTTAGAGAATCATAAAGAGAAAGAATCAGAGAAAGATCAAACTATATTAGTACAATTGAAAGAAATAATGAATGAGCACAAAGATGTTAGTTTACCAGAATTTATGAAAGTAAAACAATGCACAAGTTCAAGAATAGAAGACTTCGACGTAGACTGTGTCTTGGATGAAGAAACACAAGTGAATATTATGACAGAAGACACCTGAGAAATATTAGGAAAGCCCACTGTGATACCTTCATTAGGAAGGATAGTCTTGTTTAAGGCTAAGATGATAACTTTATGTGGAAGAGTTACTAATGTACCTATTATTATCCAGGGAACATCGACCGAAGAGGAATTTGAATTCATTAAGTTTGTTGAGAACAACACCCCTTTCCCACTTCTTCTAGGTAGGACTTGTATTGAGAAGGATCAGATCAGAAGAAAAGTAGAGGAAGAAGCTACATAACAGAAAAAGCAAGAACCAAGGGATTTCATAGCTAGAAAAACAGATCAACTAATAGAAGAACAAGAGGATAAGTTGAAGCAACAAAAGGCAAGAGAATTAAGTGCCAAGGTTGAAGGAATGAAAGAAGGTTTGAAGGACCTGTCTATGAAAGAAATAAGTATACCCACCCAAGAAGTAGTAAGAGAAAGGATATTGACTCCAAACCCTTTGAGATCACATCAACAGTGTGAAGTCACTACACTAAGAAAAAATAAGAATAAGAATGGAAAGAGGATCCCAGAAATAGTTAGAGAGACTCAAATCACAGAAAAGAAGACAAGGAAGCTTAGTAAAAAGAAAGCTAAGATGGAAAAGCTACAGGAAGCTATAGAGACCAGATGGGAGACTTCACAGACTGGGACCTCGCAGGAGGCAGGTTCGCAGGATTTGAACCTCGCTGGAACAACAGGACCACATAGAATGGGACTTCGCCCTGGCGAAGCTATATAACCGTTGGAGGTGCCCCGACCATTAGAACGACGCTCTGAAACGATTAAAAAACACATTTATGGGAGGATGGACCGCTTTTGGGATGTTGAGATCGCACCACAATAGACAGATTCACATTGATGGAAGCATTCCTATCCATTGGAAGAATCCTTTACAAGTCCCCACTTATTTAACTTGTCCATCGCCGCACCGAGACCACTTTTTGCCACACATGATTAACTGAGCTAAAAAAGAATTGATTGTGTGTCAAGCTGTGTTATCAGAAACTAGACGTCGATGTCCATTTTTTGACCCCGCTTATTCGTTCTCCTACCCTGACCTGTCTGTTAAAATTGAGAATGTCGGGAGAACCTACTGAATTAGAGAAGTCTGTTGAGGAGGTCCTCAAGAAGATAATGGGTGACATGCCGTTATCTGAAGGTATCCAGGCATCATCGACCAGGGGACTACAAGATTCCCCTTCAACGGGACGATGTTCTGACCATGTTAACTCCACAACTGAGCAATGAAGTAAGCATCACAACGATCTAGCTAATGCGAAGCAGATCCCATCGATCCTACCAGAATACAATCCACATTTGGCTGGCACAATTAACTGCAATAACATTCCACGTGTTAATAACCTGAATAGATCTACAAATATAATCACCACAAATATTGAATACACAATAGATCCAAAAAACAATATAGAAGAAACCACACTTTATTATAAGAAAACCCTTGGGGTAGGGAAACACCATACAATGGATCATATTATGGAAGGGATCCTCTCCCGTTCACTTGCCTCTTCGAGGGGGCATCCTCCTATGGAGCTACAGATCACAATACGATACTTCTCTTCATATTCCATTACATAGCTTGAACCCCTTTATATAGTGCTACCATCACCTAAGAACATTCTAGAGGAGGAATATTCTAGAAGTAGAACCTTCTAAGAAGTCCTCTTACATTTATTATATCTAACTACCCATTTACTATATCTAACTACCATAGTGGGCCTTATTTAATAATATAGTGGACCTAGTCCACCTTACATTGAATGGCCTCCACTATTATCGCTATGGGTCCTCTGCCCCCCCAACTACCTCTCTAGCTACCTTACATTCCATCCCCCTTATGAAAACATTGTCCTCAACGCTTGATGTACAACCATATACCAGGGTCCCATGGATAAATGTGGACCATAGTGCTGAACTAGACTAGAGAACCAGGGTCCCATTGAGAAATGGAAGCCACCATGCTGAATTAGTCCAACCGCCATTGTAAACTAGGTCCCATGTCCAATTTCTCATGTGAACACCACATGGAAGATATCGACACCCAATAACCAACTGAAAATGATGCTCCCAATACTGACACCTATCATGTGGATCCAAATAAGAATATCCATCCACATAGTGGGAGATTATAAAAGATGAATCTAGAAGGAACAATACCATTGTAGAATATGCAGGCTGGATGCTGGTAACTAGCTCCTGATGTGGGACATTGATGTTCTCTATAGAAGGTGGAGTAGAGTCATCAAATAAAATATGGAAGTGGTTGTCATCCCGGAAATGACAACTATCCATATACCAATCATTGCAATTGGCCTCAAACTCATACCAAACATATATTTCTTGATTATATTCATCCCTGAGGTCCTCCATAAGAAATCTTTCCTGCATGTTATCCAATGAATCTTGAATACTACAAAAAGTATCATTGAGGCCGTCTGCAAGGTCATGCAATCTAGCATCCAATGTGTCATAGAATTGAGATTTGAATGCTTCAGTAATTTGTATAATTTATTTGAGTTTTTGAGAGGAAATAGCCATATAAGCACCCTATGAACCCTTTGGTCCTGCATCCATCATGAAAATCCCAAAAAATAGAACAATAAGTTACGGCAAAAAATTGCGGTTTTTTTTGGAAAAACCCTAAAAAAATGCTGAATTTAAAATGCTCATAACTTCACTTCCCAGAATTTGTTTCGGATGATTTTTTTTTTGAAATTGGGTGAAATTGTGAGAGGAACTCATATATGTAATTTTTTTAGGCAAATTCAGCCTCCATATTCTATATAAATAAAAAAAACCGCGTCGCCGTTTGCGGAAAAAACCCTGAAAAATTGCAGATTTTAAAACTTCAATATCTTGACTTCCCAGATTCTGTTTCAGATGATTTTTTTTTCAAATTCGCTATTTTTGTGAGAGGAACTCAGATATACAATGTTTTTATGCAAATTATTCATAGAAATATACCGAAAATTTCTGGAATGTTGCAGCCCTATTTTTTCTTCTCCGAAAAAAAAATCTGCAAAAATAAAAAATATTTGGCCACAATGTTTGCCAAGAAAAGTGATCTGATACCACTTGTACCAGGGAATTCCTTAGCAATATTTCCCAGAATTATGCATTTATAAAATAACGTATTGATACATCTTTCTAAGGATAATACACAAGATGATGCGATGTACACTTGGGAGTGCCCCTAGTGTACTCATAGACTCGATACATCTTGCTAAGGAATGCCCCACTACCTCTCTAGCTACCTTACACTACGAGACTATGAGTACACTCTATTCACCGCATACATTTTGAAAATAATACACGTATTAGGAAGCCAACTAGGATAGATCTCGCTGCTGAAGAACAATGAATTCAACCTAGGCGACATAAAGAACTACGCTATGCTAGAACCCCACTGATACTTGACAAAGTCCACTGGGAAGAAGCCTTGCCTCGTCTCCCAGCCATGGATTAAGTGACTGGCACAGTCTACTGTGCTGAACGTGATGACGATTCCCCATTTTTGCCGTCACTAGAAGGTTAATTCTTGCATTAAAATCCTCTTGTCGTGTTATCATGGCGGATACCTATGGCTCGACCGGAGGATTACTGTAGATCCTATGTTGATCCACCAGACTACAGGGTTAACCATGTAGGGACTTGAACCTTAGCATATTTATCCAGGGAAGGCCTCGGACCACTCCCTGGAACGACACATCAAGGAAGCATACGACGAAGTTGAAAAAGGAAAGTGAGGCTACAAGGTAGCCTCTATATAGGATGGCACAGTGAGCCTCGCTTGCCAAATCATAGATGGAAATCTTGTAAGGAAGAATCTCCCCACACAGGTCACCAGGTTTGTGGTGAACCTTGTAGGAAAGGGTGTGGAGGGCATGCATATGAATTGGGTGAGTTACCTCATCAAAAAACTAGAGAAAGAATGCTGCAAAGCTGAGGATTTGGGATACAAATTCCACTTCAGCTGGATGATCGTGTTGATCGCATTTGTCACTTGGAAAATGCCTGAAGGAGCCACCTTTCCGGAGATTGAACCATCAGAGTCATTGGCCATGAGGTTTTCCACCTTGTGGTACAGCAACGACATGAAAAAACAGTGGCATTCGAACGTTGTATTTCATGCATATTATCAGCAACTGAAGGTTTCCATTGAGTCAGTCCCATGCATGACACCACACACCCTACACCAGTACAGACCAATAAAAAGGTTCCACGCAGATCCACATTTCATCTATATCACTACGTGTAGAGACAAGAAAAAGGAGGAGTTACAATATTACTACAAACTAACAGATGAAGACATGGAGCAGATCACCAAGGAATGACCGAAGGAGTTCCTCGTACCCGTCGCTGATGTAGAACTCTCTGACACTGACACCATAGGAAGCCCCATGCTCACCCGATTCGAGCATGTCAGATAGTTTAGTGGGACAAAGAAGAAGAAGAAGCAGGAAGAAGTCCATAATATAGAGACCGATGAGGAGGACAACACCTTTGAAGAAAATGGCTTTGGCTCACTAGGAGGAGGAGGAAACAAGCAAGGAGAAGGCAAAGCTACATCGCTGAAATATCCCCCTAATGAAATAGTAAAACCACAGAAGAGGGAGGTTTCTCCACAGAAACCTTCAACAAGAAAGAATACCCACACCAGTAAGCCCCAGTTAGAAGCAATGCTCATGGAAGACGACGTTCTTGCAGAGATATGGAGCAAAGAAGGTGGATCTATATGGAAGGATCGAGAAGGAACTAAAGGAATTCAAAAAAGCTATTCGTTCAGTTCGCGCAGTACCTACTACGTCACAGATTGCAGAATTGGGGGATGAACCAACCCAATTGAGAAGAGTTGCAGATACGACAGAGGCTTGACTTTAGAAAATCCAGGAAGAAAAGGAGAAGGCTACAGAAGCCTTGAAACAAGAGAAAGAGGAAGTCCTAAAGAAACTATGAGTAGCGCAGTACTGTGTAACTATGTAAAAAAATGAGAAAGAAGAGTTTCAGGCGATGATCTAGGAGGAAAAAGCCCAACTACAAAGAGAAAAGGAGTAGCTTCTCACAGAACAGACTATAGTCAAAGAAGCAGTGTATAAATAATGTCGCTCTATGCCAGGCTTGGCACAAGAGGAACAAGAGTCGATTGAGGTTCAAGTGGTGAATCTCGTTGAGACTATTCAACAACTTCAAGGGAGGATAACAAAGTTGGAGATCCAAGCAGTACTGAGCACCCCACAGGAAGTGCGTGATCAGAGGGAGGAAGCCACTAAGAATGCAGTAATAAGGACAAGGGCCCTTGCCTCAGAGTGCAAGAAGCTGGGTGATAGAAGCGCGTTGACTTACGAATGCATCGCAGAATATCCAGAGCTAAGGAAACTGGAAGCACAATTACAAGAGGTGCAACAGTAGGAATTCTCCTACAGGTGTAGATGAAGCTACTCACCATAGTCGAAATAATGAAGAGATATCAAGAACATCGCACAGTGCAGTAGAATATTACTGCCATCCAGGGCAGGGTAATGGAAGTTGCGCAGAAGCTACAACCTGTGCAGGATGAAGCTTGCAAGGTGTTCGAAGAAATTGAGGGACAAGGCTTGCAATTGTACCAAGTTGTTGGATCAGTAGAATAATGCTTGGAAGGGCCTGTTATAGAGCATACGATCTAGGAGATCACTGAGCAGGAGGCTCAGGCGAAGAAACAATTCAAGGAAACTCGAGTTAAGCTCTAGGCCTTCGAAGCAGCGTTTCCCAGACCTGAGTGACTCGGGACGAGTCACAAGTGAGTGTTGGGGGCCTGTTGGCCCTCAACTGAGTTTTGAGGAAACCTTGGTCAGGTTTGACCACATTTTGGACTTCGACACATTGGTCGAGAAAGGAGCGCCCATGAAGAGCTGAGATCGCGGATCTCACCAGTTTGGAGGGCTATGTGGACCCAATAAGGGGTCCCTAGGGTTTTTGTAATGGGTTTTGGGATGTCGGTCCATGGGGTTTACCCATGATTAGGACTTTTTGTAAGGGATTGTAAAAGTATAAATAAGTAAGAATGTATGATAGAAAGGGGTTTTTCTGGGAGAGGCTTGTAAAAGCAAAGTATTGGTAGCTAAGTGCAAGTAGTTTTGGGTGCTTTGTGCAACATAATGTGTATGTAAGGCTCTGGGCTCGATAAGAGAAGTCAGTTCTTTTCCTAAACCTAGTTTTGGAAGGAGGACATGGTGCTTAGTGCACAGATCTCCTGTCCTATGCGAAGCTTGGCTCTGTGTCTTAGTGCATAGGAGCAACTAAATGTAAGAGATTGAAGAATAATAAATAAGACGAAGCAGTTGGTGGACGTAGCCCCATATTGGGGTGAACCATGTATGTCTTGTGTCTTTGGTTGCTTTGTGCTTTTTTGGTTATGTTATGAATATGCTTAGTGCTTTTCTTGTGTTAAAGATAAATGAATGATTAGATCTAAATCAGTTCTATGTGCTAAGTGGTTGAAGGACTTAATCTTTGTTGTTACTGCGCCGATCTCTATTAGGGCATGTTCTGCTATGTATTAAAGCTAATGAATTAATGCATGTCATCTTATAAGTGTTAATAGAGTACTCTACGAAGTGTTATTATCACATATCCGTGTCCTAGTTTGGTTACAGACACATGTGTCCTGTAACCCCCCCTACTTCTACCTCGGGTGAGACTTCTCCTACTTCGCAGGTGTTTCCGAAAGGGCCGGTAGTTAGGGTTTTGTTGGTGCGATGTTGAAGTGTTGAACCCTGGGTCTGCCCCTGTGCCAACAGATGCTTTGCGGATTAGTGGGAACATTTGCATATAGTAACTTGTGTGTGGATAAATTCAATGTCTGGTTAGAGAGGGTGTGGCTTCTGGTCCTAGGATATATTCTTGAGGTTTTTTATTTAACAAAAGGATGGATGGATTTCCTGTCTAACTGCCTTGATGATGTAGCTCTGCTGCTAGATTCGAACTGGGTAAATGGAGCAAGTAATCTCATGTTAAAGAGATGGTGGGTTTCTTTCAACCCGTATACAAAATACTTCTCCTTTAAACATATGTGGGTTTTTCTTTTGGGTCTCCCCTTGTATTTATGGAATGAAGGAGAGCTTACAGCCATTGGAAACACACTTGGAAAGTTTATAATGATTAACATATCATTTCTTTCAGCGGAAACACTTTCAGCGGAAACAATAAATATTGGTACTCTAGAGATGGAGTGGCGAGGAACTCGTTTCCTATAGAGATTAGACTACCTTGGTATTCCGTTCAGATGCAGTTATTGTAGAAGTACTTCACATATGCATCACAACTATAAAGGTTTTGCTGTAGAAGATTATGCTCAGGAAGGTTCTGAACATTTATATAGTACACCATATTCCTCCATGGAAACATGTTTCTATGGTTTTGAATCCTTCCCACAGGACCTAGTTGACCCCAGCTTCTTGGAGAGTACAACCGTAATAACCAGTAAGCTTCAATCATATTGCTCGGTATTTTTTAATCCTCTGTCTGTTTGGGAAAGAGAAGTATTAAACTCTTCTTTGTGGCTTAAGAGTGTTACTACAAAATCTTGCTTGCCACCTTTAGTTGATTCAAGGGGTTTTGTTGAGACTTGTATATCTTCAGGAATCCAAGAGCCTTTTCTTAACTCTTCATCTGTTATCCCGAGATTGGAGCCAATGAATGTCACATAGGATAAGAGAATTGTCCTATGTCAATAAACCCCTTTGTAGTCCCTCTTTGGAACCTTCTCCTTAGTCTAAGACCACCTGTATCCTAGGGACAAGTCAACTATTGAAAGGTCTTCCTACCACTCCACCTGGCTATAGGGAACCAAAAGAGGAGGAGTCCTCAGTCTCTGCGGTACTTGATTCATTGATCCCTTTCATTCGCGGTAATGATTCTAATGTACAATTACCAGTTTATATTGGTAAATCGATCATTGACGATGTGGATGGAAAAGGGGAGGCTAGTTGTTCGCGATCTTCTGTCGTGGAGGCTGAAAAATAATTTTCTTGGTCTAGGGGATTGGGAATCGAACATTCCCCGATAAAAACCAGAAGTGGCCAGAAAAAATATTTACTTGAGACCTCTCATGATTATGTTCCAAATACTTCCTATTGGCCCTTGGTTATGTAAGGAAGCGAATATTAAGGAAAAAAGGTGAAGTACGAACTGCACGAAAGGCACATAAACTGGGGAAGGGTTGAAGTGGTTAAAGTAGTAGAAAAGAAGGAGAGAAGTAAAGGAAAAGCTATTCGTTGGAAGAGAAGATCAAGAAAGATAAAGCAACAAATAAGAGGGATCATGGACAACTCAACAAGTGGAAAAAGACACCAACAGATACTTTGGAGCACCTCATGGAAAATAAGGAGGAACATGCTGGCGAAGCCCTGAAAACACGGGTCAAGTGGACCTAGGGTTTGTGACACCTAGACTTCGGTCTAAGGTTGTCTGAGAGTCATGTAATGTATAAATAAAGGTCTAGAGGACCTGGGACGGGATTCGCTCATATTGTTGGTTCATTCATTATTATGATTGTTGTGCTCATTGTTGATTGTTGCTGTTGAGAGCAATAATGAGTCTGTATTCTGGATCTTCAGCTGGGTGCTCAGGGAGGGAAGAGAAAGAGAGAAAGAGAGAAGATCTGCAACTAAATGTGCAGATAGAATTGTATGTTTTCATCTAATATATCAAGAAACATAGTTCTGTGGATGTAGCCCTAGGGAGAGGGTGAACCACGTATATCTTATTGTCTTTGTGGTTGATGTTGTGTTATTAGTTATCTGTTATACTGTTATTGCATGATTGTTAGATCAGAGATATAAATCCGTGAAGCAAGCATAAGAGTGGTAAAGAATATCTGGATTGTTTTGAGCTGTGTTTTGGAATCACTTTGCATTTCCTCTGGTTGTAGACACCTGTGTCCTGCAACCCCCTATTGCTACTTTGGGTGAGACTGAATTTGCTTCGCAGGTGTTTCCGAAAGGGCCAGTAGTTAGGTTTTATTGGTGCACTGTTAGAGTTGAACCTTGGGTATGCCCCTGTGCCAAAAAATGGTTCCGTTGCAGGGACCAAGATCTTCTTGAGGGAATGTCAAGGTGGTTTCCATCGAAGATAAAGATTCATAAGTGGATAGAAGAATAAGAGAAGGACTTTGTCGAAGCTCAGAACAAGAATAATAACATTAGTACAAAAGATTGGTTGGGAAGGTACATCTTTACCAACATACATGAGATTTTCTTTGGAGGAGTTCATAAGGAGTTATATGAGTGGTTAGCCAGATTATAAGATACCCAATTTCAGATCATATCTAGACCACATGTGGTTTGGACAACAACACTGATCAAGAAAGTCAAGAAAGTCGACAACCCTGTGTCTAGGGTAGTGAATCTCTAGCTTGATAGCACTATTGGAGGATACATTATTGAGTTTGATATTAACATAGTAGAATCATATAGTCAAGAAGAGAGGTATTTCTTTAAGGGACCTAGAGGAAGGTCCTACACTTTTTAAAGATGAGGATTAAGATGTTATTGCATGAGAAGAATATCCTGAAGATACAGTGAGATAATGTTATCCTGAAGATACAGTGAGATAATGTTCGACAATTCAGACAGCGCTAGTGACACAGAGGCTGGACTCATGCGTAGTGGGAGACCGTTCAGAGAGGTTTCTGTTGCGAACCTATTTAAGAAAAACCACAAAGACAAGGGATTCTACGGTGGAGAAGAAGCAGATCTAACAAACGAAGAGTATTCAGAGTCCGCATGAACAAAAGAAGTAGAGGCTGAAGAACTTTTCCAAGGAGAACCAGAAACTTCAGGAACTGTGCCTACTATTGAAGTAAGTACTATTACTCCTCATTTTGTTTTAGTAGCATTAAGTAACCAGAGTAACGAGAGTATTCAGAGAAATTAGAGTATTGTTACAAGTATCTTAGTACATACTCAATCGAAACTAAGAAAGATCTATGGAAGATGAAATGAGGTTACCCATCTTTAGAGGAGATGGATTTGAAGATCCTGATAAACATTGGTTCCTATGCAAAGATGTATGGAGCATCAAGCAAGTCACCGATGAAGCTGTCAAGAGGGCTCAGTTTAGTACCACCTTGAGGGACCGCGCATTCAGCTAGTACATGAAATTTGCTTCAAGACCTAGACAGCCAAAACCGCTGAATGACATTAAGACTGCATTGAGTGCATAATTCAAGAAGCCTAAGTCAGAGTCACAATGCATAACAAATTTGAAATAAATCAAGAAGAAGGTAACCAAACCTATTTGGGAATTCGATAAGAGGTTTAAGACCCTGACAAGCCATTTAAGTTTTCAGATTCCATATGAACAGAACAAAGAATGGTTCATCACTGCCCTCCTTCCACACATTAGGGTTCCTATGATGCAACAGAAGGTCCCTTCACAGGATGAAGCACTGGAGATCACCATGAAATTAGAAGCATCCCCTGTAGGAGAATCCAGTCCAGGTATGAGCCAGATTTTAAATCAGCTAACTAGTTTATCTTTACAGGTGGAAGATATGAAGAAAGATAAAGGAAAAGAGAAAAGAGAAGATATCTGGTGTATCAGATGTAAATCAGAGGGCCATGAAAAAGAGCACTGTCCCCTATTCCATGAATACTTGGCCTCTGGAGCACCTAGTCCTTTGAAGTAGGCTACTGTACCCAGGTGCAAGGTATTTACAACTAGACACTGCCTTGGTGAATGCTATTATATGCAGAAGTATGTCCAGACACTACCAATATTTACTGCACATTCTGTAAGTCTATGGGGAATGATGATAAGGATTGTAGGGCTTACGATCTCATGCATGAAATATCAAGTGACACATATAGAATTCAAGGAGAAGCTTAGCAAGAAGGAAATAGTGCGCAGTTCAACTCCCTAGGAAGAGGAAATTTCAACCCTCGTGGTGGATTCAGAGGAAGAGGACAAGGAGGAGGTATGGGTCGAGGTCAAGGTCATATTATGTGCTATAAATGTGCACAACCATGAAATTTGGCAAGGGATTTTCAGAACCCTTGTACCAATTGAAACTACTGTAACTCGTTTGATCATGTCATCGAAGAATGCCCAGTGTTGTTAGCCAAACTCCAAGAGAGACGAGGAGGAAACCAACAAGTCAAATTGATATCAGCAGAACTTCGCGGTGAGGACCCCAGAGTCGCTATTACAGGAGAATATAGGGTGAATCCAAGAAATACTACAGAAGGATCAAGAATCAAAAGAGCTGCAGAGAAGGCACAATTGTTTGATCCAAGGAGAGAGAGGCATACTTTTGAGGAAGCAAGGAAAGAATTTGTAGGAGAACAAGCTTCTTCTTCTAGGGCACAACCTGAAGTTAGGGAATGCAAAATGCCACCATCATTTGATCAGTCTGTCTTAGATAGACAAGGAAAAGAGGTAAGCAAGCTCATGGACTTNACCTTCTAAGAAGTCCTCTTACATTTATTATATCTAACTACCCATTTACTATATCTAACTACCATAGTGGGCCTTATTTAATAATATAGTGGACCTAGTCCACCTTACATTGAATGGCCTCCACTATTATCGCTATGGGTCCTCTGCCCCCCCAACTACCTCTCTAGCTACCTTACATTCCATCCCCCTTATGAAAACATTGTCCTCAACGCTTGATGTACAACCATATACCAGGGTCCCATGGATAAATGTGGACCATAGTGCTGAACTAGACTAGAGAACCAGGGTCCCATTGAGAAATGGAAGCCACCATGCTGAATTAGTCCAACCGCCATTGTAAACTAGGTCCCATGTCCAATTTCTCATGTGAACACCACATGGAAGATATCGACACCCAATAACCAACTGAAAATGATGCTCCCAATACTGACACCTATCATGTGGATCCAAATAAGAATATCCATCCACATAGTGGGAGATTATAAAAGATGAATCTAGAAGGAACAATACCATTGTAGAATATGCAGGCTGGATGCTGGTAACTAGCTCCTGATGTGGGACATTGATGTTCTCTATAGAAGGTGGAGTAGAGTCATCAAATAAAATATGGAAGTGGTTGTCATCCCGGAAATGACAACTATCCATATACCAATCATTGCAATTGGCCTCAAACTCATACCAAACATATATTTCTTGATTATATTCATCCCTGAGGTCCTCCATAAGAAATCTTTCCTGCATGTTATCCAATGAATCTTGAATACTACAAAAAGTATCATTGAGGCCGTCTGCAAGGTCATGCAATCTAGCATCCAATGTGTCATAGAATTGAGATTTGAATGCTTCAGTAATTTGTATAATTTATTTGAGTTTTTGAGAGGAAATAGCCATATAAGCACCCTATGAACCCTTTGGTCCTGCATCCATCATGAAAATCCCAAAAAATAGAACAATAAGTTACGGCAAAAAATTGCGGTTTTTTTTGGAAAAACCCTAAAAAAATGCTGAATTTAAAATGCTCATAACTTCACTTCCCAGAATTTGTTTCGGATGATTTTTTTTTTGAAATTGGGTGAAATTGTGAGAGGAACTCATATATGTAATTTTTTTAGGCAAATTCAGCCTCCATATTCTATATAAATAAAAAAAACCGCGTCGCCGTTTGCGGAAAAAACCCTGAAAAATTGCAGATTTTAAAACTTCAATATCTTGACTTCCCAGATTCTGTTTCAGATGATTTTTTTTTCAAATTCGCTATTTTTGTGAGAGGAACTCAGATATACAATGTTTTTATGCAAATTATTCATAGAAATATACCGAAAATTTCTGGAATGTTGCAGCCCTATTTTTTCTTCTCCGAAAAAAAAATCTGCAAAAATAAAAAATATTTGGCCACAATGTTTGCCAAGAAAAGTGATCTGATACCACTTGTACCAGGGAATTCCTTAGCAATATTTCCCAGAATTATGCATTTATAAAATAACGTATTGATACATCTTTCTAAGGATAATACACAAGATGATGCGATGTACACTTGGGAGTGCCCCTAGTGTACTCATAGACTCGATACATCTTGCTAAGGAATGCCCCACTACCTCTCTAGCTACCTTACACTACGAGACTATGAGTACACTCTATTCACCGCATACATTTTGAAAATAATACACGTATTAGGAAGCCAACTAGGATAGATCTCGCTGCTGAAGAACAATGAATTCAACCTAGGCGACATAAAGAACTACGCTATGCTAGAACCCCACTGATACTTGACAAAGTCCACTGGGAAGAAGCCTTGCCTCGTCTCCCAGCCATGGATTAAGTGACTGGCACAGTCTACTGTGCTGAACGTGATGACGATTCCCCATTTTTGCCGTCACTAGAAGGTTAATTCTTGCATTAAAATCCTCTTGTCGTGTTATCATGGCGGATACCTATGGCTCGACCGGAGGATTACTGTAGATCCTATGTTGATCCACCAGACTACAGGGTTAACCATGTAGGGACTTGAACCTTAGCATATTTATCCAGGGAAGGCCTCGGACCACTCCCTGGAACGACACATCAAGGAAGCATACGACGAAGTTGAAAAAGGAAAGTGAGGCTACAAGGTAGCCTCTATATAGGATGGCACAGTGAGCCTCGCTTGCCAAATCATAGATGGAAATCTTGTAAGGAAGAATCTCCCCACACAGGTCACCAGGTTTGTGGTGAACCTTGTAGGAAAGGGTGTGGAGGGCATGCATATGAATTGGGTGAGTTACCTCATCAAAAAACTAGAGAAAGAATGCTGCAAAGCTGAGGATTTGGGATACAAATTCCACTTCAGCTGGATGATCGTGTTGATCGCATTTGTCACTTGGAAAATGCCTGAAGGAGCCACCTTTCCGGAGATTGAACCATCAGAGTCATTGGCCATGAGGTTTTCCACCTTGTGGTACAGCAACGACATGAAAAAACAGTGGCATTCGAACGTTGTATTTCATGCATATTATCAGCAACTGAAGGTTTCCATTGAGTCAGTCCCATGCATGACACCACACACCCTACACCAGTACAGACCAATAAAAAGGTTCCACGCAGATCCACATTTCATCTATATCACTACGTGTAGAGACAAGAAAAAGGAGGAGTTACAATATTACTACAAACTAACAGATGAAGACATGGAGCAGATCACCAAGGAATGACCGAAGGAGTTCCTCGTACCCGTCGCTGATGTAGAACTCTCTGACACTGACACCATAGGAAGCCCCATGCTCACCCGATTCGAGCATGTCAGATAGTTTAGTGGGACAAAGAAGAAGAAGAAGCAGGAAGAAGTCCATAATATAGAGACCGATGAGGAGGACAACACCTTTGAAGAAAATGGCTTTGGCTCACTAGGAGGAGGAGGAAACAAGCAAGGAGAAGGCAAAGCTACATCGCTGAAATATCCCCCTAATGAAATAGTAAAACCACAGAAGAGGGAGGTTTCTCCACAGAAACCTTCAACAAGAAAGAATACCCACACCAGTAAGCCCCAGTTAGAAGCAATGCTCATGGAAGACGACGTTCTTGCAGAGATATGGAGCAAAGAAGGTGGATCTATATGGAAGGATCGAGAAGGAACTAAAGGAATTCAAAAAAGCTATTCGTTCAGTTCGCGCAGTACCTACTACGTCACAGATTGCAGAATTGGGGGATGAACCAACCCAATTGAGAAGAGTTGCAGATACGACAGAGGCTTGACTTTAGAAAATCCAGGAAGAAAAGGAGAAGGCTACAGAAGCCTTGAAACAAGAGAAAGAGGAAGTCCTAAAGAAACTATGAGTAGCGCAGTACTGTGTAACTATGTAAAAAAATGAGAAAGAAGAGTTTCAGGCGATGATCTAGGAGGAAAAAGCCCAACTACAAAGAGAAAAGGAGTAGCTTCTCACAGAACAGACTATAGTCAAAGAAGCAGTGTATAAATAATGTCGCTCTATGCCAGGCTTGGCACAAGAGGAACAAGAGTCGATTGAGGTTCAAGTGGTGAATCTCGTTGAGACTATTCAACAACTTCAAGGGAGGATAACAAAGTTGGAGATCCAAGCAGTACTGAGCACCCCACAGGAAGTGCGTGATCAGAGGGAGGAAGCCACTAAGAATGCAGTAATAAGGACAAGGGCCCTTGCCTCAGAGTGCAAGAAGCTGGGTGATAGAAGCGCGTTGACTTACGAATGCATCGCAGAATATCCAGAGCTAAGGAAACTGGAAGCACAATTACAAGAGGTGCAACAGTAGGAATTCTCCTACAGGTGTAGATGAAGCTACTCACCATAGTCGAAATAATGAAGAGATATCAAGAACATCGCACAGTGCAGTAGAATATTACTGCCATCCAGGGCAGGGTAATGGAAGTTGCGCAGAAGCTACAACCTGTGCAGGATGAAGCTTGCAAGGTGTTCGAAGAAATTGAGGGACAAGGCTTGCAATTGTACCAAGTTGTTGGATCAGTAGAATAATGCTTGGAAGGGCCTGTTATAGAGCATACGATCTAGGAGATCACTGAGCAGGAGGCTCAGGCGAAGAAACAATTCAAGGAAACTCGAGTTAAGCTCTAGGCCTTCGAAGCAGCGTTTCCCAGACCTGAGTGACTCGGGACGAGTCACAAGTGAGTGTTGGGGGCCTGTTGGCCCTCAACTGAGTTTTGAGGAAACCTTGGTCAGGTTTGACCACATTTTGGACTTCGACACATTGGTCGAGAAAGGAGCGCCCATGAAGAGCTGAGATCGCGGATCTCACCAGTTTGGAGGGCTATGTGGACCCAATAAGGGGTCCCTAGGGTTTTTGTAATGGGTTTTGGGATGTCGGTCCATGGGGTTTACCCATGATTAGGACTTTTTGTAAGGGATTGTAAAAGTATAAATAAGTAAGAATGTATGATAGAAAGGGGTTTTTCTGGGAGAGGCTTGTAAAAGCAAAGTATTGGTAGCTAAGTGCAAGTAGTTTTGGGTGCTTTGTGCAACATAATGTGTATGTAAGGCTCTGGGCTCGATAAGAGAAGTCAGTTCTTTTCCTAAACCTAGTTTTGGAAGGAGGACATGGTGCTTAGTGCACAGATCTCCTGTCCTATGCGAAGCTTGGCTCTGTGTCTTAGTGCATAGGAGCAACTAAATGTAAGAGATTGAAGAATAATAAATAAGACGAAGCAGTTGGTGGACGTAGCCCCATATTGGGGTGAACCATGTATGTCTTGTGTCTTTGGTTGCTTTGTGCTTTTTTGGTTATGTTATGAATATGCTTAGTGCTTTTCTTGTGTTAAAGATAAATGAATGATTAGATCTAAATCAGTTCTATGTGCTAAGTGGTTGAAGGACTTAATCTTTGTTGTTACTGCGCCGATCTCTATTAGGGCATGTTCTGCTATGTATTAAAGCTAATGAATTAATGCATGTCATCTTATAAGTGTTAATAGAGTACTCTACGAAGTGTTATTATCACATATCCGTGTCCTAGTTTGGTTACAGACACATGTGTCCTGTAACCCCCCCTACTTCTACCTCGGGTGAGACTTCTCCTACTTCGCAGGTGTTTCCGAAAGGGCCGGTAGTTAGGGTTTTGTTGGTGCGATGTTGAAGTGTTGAACCCTGGGTCTGCCCCTGTGCCAACAGATGCTTTGCGGATTAGTGGGAACATTTGCATATAGTAACTTGTGTGTGGATAAATTCAATGTCTGGTTAGAGAGGGTGTGGCTTCTGGTCCTAGGATATATTCTTGAGGTTTTTTATTTAACAAAAGGATGGATGGATTTCCTGTCTAACTGCCTTGATGATGTAGCTCTGCTGCTAGATTCGAACTGGGTAAATGGAGCAAGTAATCTCATGTTAAAGAGATGGTGGGTTTCTTTCAACCCGTATACAAAATACTTCTCCTTTAAACATATGTGGGTTTTTCTTTTGGGTCTCCCCTTGTATTTATGGAATGAAGGAGAGCTTACAGCCATTGGAAACACACTTGGAAAGTTTATAATGATTAACATATCATTTCTTTCAGCGGAAACACTTTCAGCGGAAACAATAAATATTGGTACTCTAGAGATGGAGTGGCGAGGAACTCGTTTCCTATAGAGATTAGACTACCTTGGTATTCCGTTCAGATGCAGTTATTGTAGAAGTACTTCACATATGCATCACAACTATAAAGGTTTTGCTGTAGAAGATTATGCTCAGGAAGGTTCTGAACATTTATATAGTACACCATATTCCTCCATGGAAACATGTTTCTATGGTTTTGAATCCTTCCCACAGGACCTAGTTGACCCCAGCTTCTTGGAGAGTACAACCGTAATAACCAGTAAGCTTCAATCATATTGCTCGGTATTTTTTAATCCTCTGTCTGTTTGGGAAAGAGAAGTATTAAACTCTTCTTTGTGGCTTAAGAGTGTTACTACAAAATCTTGCTTGCCACCTTTAGTTGATTCAAGGGGTTTTGTTGAGACTTGTATATCTTCAGGAATCCAAGAGCCTTTTCTTAACTCTTCATCTGTTATCCCGAGATTGGAGCCAATGAATGTCACATAGGATAAGAGAATTGTCCTATGTCAATAAACCCCTTTGTAGTCCCTCTTTGGAACCTTCTCCTTAGTCTAAGACCACCTGTATCCTAGGGACAAGTCAACTATTGAAAGGTCTTCCTACCACTCCACCTGGCTATAGGGAACCAAAAGAGGAGGAGTCCTCAGTCTCTGCGGTACTTGATTCATTGATCCCTTTCATTCGCGGTAATGATTCTAATGTACAATTACCAGTTTATCTTGGTAAATCGATCATTGACGATGTGGATGGAAAAGGGGAGGCTAGTTGTTCGCGATCTTCTATCGTGGAGGCCGAAAAATAATTTTCTTGGTCTAGGGGATTGGGAATCGAACATTCCCCGATAAAAACCAGAAGTGGCCAGAAAAAATCTTTACTTGAGACCTCTCATGATTATGTTCCACATACTTCCTGTTGGCCCTTGGTTATGTAAGGAAGCGAATATTAAGGAAAAAAGGTGAAGTACGAACTGCACGAAAGGCACATAAACCGGGGAAGGGTTGAAGTGGTTAAAGAAGTAGAAAAGAAGGAGAGAAGTAAAGGAAAAGCTAGTCGTTGGAAGAGAAGATCAAGAAAGATAAAGCAACAAATAAGAGGGATCATGGAAAACTCAACAAGAGAAAAAAGACACCAACAGATACTTTGGAGCACCTCATGGAAAATAAGGAGGAACATGCTGGCGAAGCCCTGAAAACACGGGTCAAGTGGACCTAGGGTTTGTGACACCTAGACTTCGGTCTAAGGTTGTCTGAGAGTCATGTAATGTATAAATAAAGGTCTAGAGGACCTGGGACGGGATTCGCTCATATTGTTGGTTCATTCATTATTATGATTGTTGTGCTCATTGTTGATTGTTGCTGTTGAGAGCAATAATGAGTCTGTATTCTGGATCTTCAGCTGGGTGCTCAGGGAGGGAAGAGAAAGAGAGAAAGAGAGAAGATCTGCAACTAAATGTGCAGATAGAATTGTATGTTTTCATCTAATATATCAAGAAACATAGTTCTGTGGATGTAGCCCTAGGGAGAGGGTGAACCACGTATATCTTATTGTCTTTGTGGTTGATGTTGTGTTATTAGTTATCTGTTATACTGTTATTGCATGATTGTTAGATCAGAGATATAAATCCGTGAAGCAAGCATAAGAGTGGTAAAGAATATCTGGATTGTTTTGAGCTGTGTTTTGGAATCACTTTGCATTTCCTCTGGTTGTAGACACCTGTGTCCTGCAACCCCCTATTGCTACTTTGGGTGAGACTGAATTTGCTTCGCAGGTGTTTCCGAAAGGGCCAGTAGTTAGGTTTTATTGGTGCACTGTTAGAGTTGAACCTTGGGTATGCCCCTGTGCCAAAAAATGGTTCCGTTGCAGGGACCAAGATCTTCTTGAGGGAATGTCAAGGTGGTTTCCATCGAAGATAAAGATTCATAAGTGGATAGAAGAATAAGAGAAGGACTTTGTCGAAGCTCAGAACAAGAATAATAACATTAGTACAAAAGATTGGTTGGGAAGGTACATCTTTACCAACATACATGAGATTTTCTTTGGAGGAGTTCATAAGGAGTTATATGAGTGGTTAGCCAGATTATAAGATACCCAATTTCAGATCATATCTAGACCACATGTGGTTTGGACAACAACACTGATCAAGAAAGTCAAGAAAGTCGACAACCCTGTGTCTAGGGTAGTGAATCTCTAGCTTGATAGCACTATTGGAGGATACATTATTGAGTTTGATATTAACATAGTAGAATCATATAGTCAAGAAGAGAGGTATTTCTTTAAGGGACCTAGAGGAAGGTCCTACACTTTTTAAAGATGAGGATTAAGATGTTATTGCATGAGAAGAATATCCTGAAGATACAGTGAGATAATGTTATCCTGAAGATACAGTGAGATAATGTTCGACAATTCAGACAGCGCTAGTGACACAGAGGCTGGACTCATGCGTAGTGGGAGACCGTTCAGAGAGGTTTCTGTTGCGAACCTATTTAAGAAAAACCACAAAGACAAGGGATTCTACGGTGGAGAAGAAGCAGATCTAACAAACGAAGAGTATTCAGAGTCCGCATGAACAAAAGAAGTAGAGGCTGAAGAACTTTTCCAAGGAGAACCAGAAACTTCAGGAACTGTGCCTACTATTGAAGTAAGTACTATTACTCCTCATTTTGTTTTAGTAGCATTAAGTAACCAGAGTAACGAGAGTATTCAGAGAAATTAGAGTATTGTTACAAGTATCTTAGTACATACTCAATCGAAACTAAGAAAGATCTATGGAAGATGAAATGAGGTTACCCATCTTTAGAGGAGATGGATTTGAAGATCCTGATAAACATTGGTTCCTATGCAAAGATGTATGGAGCATCAAGCAAGTCACCGATGAAGCTGTCAAGAGGGCTCAGTTTAGTACCACCTTGAGGGACCGCGCATTCAGCTAGTACATGAAATTTGCTTCAAGACCTAGACAGCCAAAACCGCTGAATGACATTAAGACTGCATTGAGTGCATAATTCAAGAAGCCTAAGTCAGAGTCACAATGCATAACAAATTTGAAATAAATCAAGAAGAAGGTAACCAAACCTATTTGGGAATTCGATAAGAGGTTTAAGACCCTGACAAGCCATTTAAGTTTTCAGATTCCATATGAACAGAACAAAGAATGGTTCATCACTGCCCTCCTTCCACACATTAGGGTTCCTATGATGCAACAGAAGGTCCCTTCACAGGATGAAGCACTGGAGATCACCATGAAATTAGAAGCATCCCCTGTAGGAGAATCCAGTCCAGGTATGAGCCAGATTTTAAATCAGCTAACTAGTTTATCTTTACAGGTGGAAGATATGAAGAAAGATAAAGGAAAAGAGAAAAGAGAAGATATCTGGTGTATCAGATGTAAATCAGAGGGCCATGAAAAAGAGCACTGTCCCCTATTCCATGAATACTTGGCCTCTGGAGCACCTAGTCCTTTGAAGTAGGCTACTGTACCCAGGTGCAAGGTATTTACAACTAGACACTGCCTTGGTGAATGCTATTATATGCAGAAGTATGTCCAGACACTACCAATATTTACTGCACATTCTGTAAGTCTATGGGGAATGATGATAAGGATTGTAGGGCTTACGATCTCATGCATGAAATATCAAGTGACACATATAGAATTCAAGGAGAAGCTTAGCAAGAAGGAAATAGTGCGCAGTTCAACTCCCTAGGAAGAGGAAATTTCAACCCTCGTGGTGGATTCAGAGGAAGAGGACAAGGAGGAGGTATGGGTCGAGGTCAAGGTCATATTATGTGCTATAAATGTGCACAACCATGAAATTTGGCAAGGGATTTTCAGAACCCTTGTACCAATTGAAACTACTGTAACTCGTTTGATCATGTCATCGAAGAATGCCCAGTGTTGTTAGCCAAACTCCAAGAGAGACGAGGAGGAAACCAACAAGTCAAATTGATATCAGCAGAACTTCGCGGTGAGGACCCCAGAGTCGCTATTACAGGAGAATATAGGGTGAATCCAAGAAATACTACAGAAGGATCAAGAATCAAAAGAGCTGCAGAGAAGGCACAATTGTTTGATCCAAGGAGAGAGAGGCATACTTTTGAGGAAGCAAGGAAAGAATTTGTAGGAGAACAAGCTTCTTCTTCTAGGGCACAACCTGAAGTTAGGGAATGCAAAATGCCACCATCATTTGATCAGTCTGTCTTAGATAGACAAGGAAAAGAGGTAAGCAAGCTCATGGACTT
>JZKD02S1985100.1:0-13921 GCA_000966675.3 Picea glauca
GATCGCGGAGCAATAAAATAAAAAAAATGCGGAAATAAAACACAAAAGATACACAATACAATAGAGACACAGATATACGTGAGACAAATAGTTTCTATGATATCCTCAATTCTTGGGCTTGATGATGATTTAGAAATGGACGAGTTTATTCTGGGATTAATGAATGACATCTCACCTTTGTGTGATTCACCTACATTGAAATACAATTTTGCTGAGTTTCTAGCCAATGAAATTCATGCTTAGTTATGTGGGTTTCATGATTTCAAATTTTTCCACTACCAATCATATTTGATGTATATTTCCTTCTATTTTCCTAATGTGACTATTTTGAGTGTTTGGATTTGAAGCTCAGAAAACAAGATGAATAGATAAATATCCTCTCAATACTGGAATGAACTTTAATACTTTCACTTGTGAATACAGAGGGAGGATATATGGAGTTTGCTAATAAATTCTTATTGAACATGTATAGTTTGTTATTGGGTCAAAAACCATTGAGAATGCCTGAGGAATTTTGTAAAATCCTTCAATTGAGCCTTCAAGATCGAATTGGTGACTAGTACATTTACCACAACTACACTATAATTTGAGTGTATGGTAGTGAGATCGAACCTTATTTATTACCCATGTATATTACCCCATAATTTTTTCCCTAGAATATTTTAGACAAAGGTTAGCACTTGATCATTTGCATTTTATCTCAAAAGGTCAAAAAACATCTTTTGTCTTACCAACTCAATTTGTTTTTCTTTTATTATCAAAAGTAGATTTACAATAGATATTGTATATTGGTTAATTTCTCCTTTAGATTTAAAAAAGTGTGAAATTTAGAAATATGATCCATATCATGTAAATTTGAAGCAACATATAGCTTTGAATTCTGCACCTTATCAACATCATAATAACCCCAAGATTGAAATGATGGTAAACAAAATATATGGTAAGAGGTTCATAATTTAATGATTATGCATGTGACGAATTCTAGTTTAAAGAAAGAAATAAAATCAGAGACCAAGCTCAAGATGGCATTCAATATAACTTCAGATGGTGCAGATTCAAAATGTATCATAATTAGTACAAGTCAACTTTCAAGTGGTGTGGAGAAAGTGGCTAAGATATTGACCCTTCTGGAAGTCATAGTTGTTTTAGAGCAAGAGGTTTCAAGAAAATGAAAAATGCATGTGTATCCTAGTGGGCTTGAAGAAATAAATACAAGTGAGCCTAATCCAAAAAAGGGGAAAATTCAAGAAAAGATCCAAATCCCCGATTTTACACCTAAAGGTTCATTAGAGGGACTTCAAGGAGATTTGTTTGGTCAAATAAATTATCCTATAGGAGAATTGAAACAAAGGAGAATAAATGAACCAGTTCTAGTTATTACATCGTGTCTAATGCTAGTTGTCCCAACTACTATATTGGGAGATAGATATTCTTATTTATCAATAGAAAATCAATCTGAAAACAAAGAGAAGTATTCCATACATGAGTTAGACGAAAGGGAAGAACAATTGAAGATTGTTGATAAAGTACAATTTGGTTAAGATGATCTTGCTGGTCCATGTTTTCTAGCAGCAATATAATATGATAGAAATAAGTTCAATCTATTGGTCTTACAACCTAAAACTAAAAAGAGCTCAAGTGTATCTTAATATAAGATAACATCAATTCATGTTGATTTAAATCAAGTTAATGCCACTGATATGGTAGAATGACACACACAAATTAGTGATATTATTTCTTAGAGATTAATCCAATTTACAACAGTGTTAAAACATTACAAATTATGGTCATCAAGCTGGATATCTAGTTAATAAATGAGAAGATTGTTAACATAGTTAAGGGAAAGAATCAAAGTGTTAGAAAACAAGATAGTATATATGGTTGATGCCACCAAAGGAAATGAAAATATCATAAGTCTAAAAGATGCAAAGGATGTTGAGATAAATAATATCAAAAATAAATTCAAAATTCCTTAGCATGAGTTGGTGGAATCTAAGGAATTAATAAACACATATAAGTAGAATGATGATTTAGCTTAAAAAAATGGAAGGTTGAGATAATTAAATGTTGGAAAGTTGGTTGTCATTGATGTCAACTCTAAAAGAAGTCCAAGAGATGGGTTTATTTGGAGAAGTCTCCAAAGTGGTCCCCTTATGGCGTAGCTCTAAGCACGACCCTCATGAGAAGACACTTTGAAGAAGTCTACAAGAAGCCTTGGAAATATGGTTAAGTGGTTAATAATCCCATAGGTGTGGTCATGAAGCCCAAAGTTGTTTGAAGAAAACAAGTGTAGATGGATATTCCTCATCATGCCATTTCCAATGGTAGGTGGTATGCCATGTGGTTTTTCACGGTTGAGAAGTTATGCCCTCTTAAAGATGAAGCTCCAAAATAAAATGAAGAAGCTCTATATCTAAGGACAAAAAGTTACAAGTTGGCCCCATTGCAATGAATATTAAAAATAAATATTAAAGATATTGTTGGCAAATTTATCCACAATGGAATAATCATTAAAAATTAATCTGAATTTTATTTGGGTCAAGTCGGCCCTAAAAAGAGGGTGCCATATCTAGTATAAATAAGGAACCTAGGAGTTCATTTTTGACATCAACTCAAGTGATTTTCATCCGAGGTAAACAAGGAAATCATAGGAGAATTTTAGAGGGAAGATGAAGTGAAGAAGGGTGAAATTCCAAGGGAAGATGAAGTCTTGTGATGATGTGTTCTAAGGTATGTTATTTAAAGGCCATTTACCATTTTTGCTATAATTTGTTTTTCTAGAATGATTCAGATAGAAAACATTGGAGGTTGTTTATAAGACATATCAAGGTACTTGTGGTAACAATTTCAGCTTCCGGGTCGCTATGCATTTGGATATACACTCTATGGAAGATAGGGTTTTTGACTAGTCTTGTAACTAGTCTCAAACATGTGTTTCGGGTAAAATAGTCATAAATTCTTCATATAGGATGCAAATTTTGTGAGAAAATTGACATTGGAAACAATACAGTCTATAGTATCATGTGTGCGAGTTTTATAATGAGATATCAAATATTGAGCATGTGTCATGCTGTACAAGTTCACTCTCTAGAATAGGTTAGAATTCACAAGGTTTGCCATTTTCTCTATAACTCCTTTTTAGGGACGATTCAAGGAGTGAAACTTGGAGTAATTTCACAAAATATATTGAAGAGGATTGGGTAAAAGTATCAGGATTTTATTCATTATAGGTATAGAGTTATGCTTGTTGAAAGTTAGGGTTTGTGACTAATCCAAAAACTAGTCACATGAGAATGAGGTAAAGTTTGATCAATATGCTATTCTCTTTTTGCTAAAGATGAAGAAGGTATGAGGGTATATGATGGTATGCACTAGGTTTCTCACATGTTGAAAGGTATGGTTCTCTATGTGTTTTTTTTAGGTTTGTATCTTGGTGATTTGGCTCATTCTTAAGGCATGTATTGGCATATTGTTTGAAGAATATTTTTGCACATGCTTGGTACATGGTTTGAGGCATATTTCAGGAAATGATTTGTACATGGTTTGAGGAATATCTTGGTGATGTTGGGAATATGTTTTGAGAAATGTTCTTGGTGATATTATGATGATGATGATGTATAAGTATCGATGACATTTTCAATGACAGGTTGATTATCCGTGACAATGACAGGTTGATTATCAGTGGCATGTTGATTATCCATGACAATTCCAGTGACATGTTGAGTCTCCATTTATATTTCAGGGTGACATGGTGGTGCAAGGTAGGATATCGAAGTCTCCTCCAAGTTGGTTCTTGTAAACTAGGGGGTTGGAGCCCCCTTCTAGTTGGAGTTGGAGAATACAAGGAGTTGGAGCTTCCTTCAGGTTGGGGCCTGTAAATCATGGGGTTGGAGCCTCCTTCCAGTTGGAGCTGGAGAATTCAAGAATTATAGCTTCCTTCAGGTTGGAGCTTGTAAACAGGTATTTGGAGATTCCTTCCAGTTGGTGCTTCCTATGAATTTAATCTTTTGATATATAAGAAAGCATTCTGTGGTTTTATCCCATTTGGGTTTCCAACTAAACTTATGGTGTACTGTGTATTTGTGGTTATATGTTATGCATTTTTGAATGGAATTGTTAATGATATATTGAATGCAATCATAAATGATAATTTGATTCATAAGTTTAATATTACATGTTGTCATTAAAAGTGGTAAAAAGTTCTCAATACTAATTCACCCCCCCTCTCAATATTGGTGAATATTCCAACAATTGGTATCAAAGTAGTTCCTTCAGAATCAGTCTAACCAATGAAAGGTAGATCATGGATTTCACTAAGAATGGAGTGCCAATGTTTGATGGTCAGAATTATACTTTCTGTAATAAAAGGATGTAAACATTTTTACAAGCACATGGATTTGATGTTTTTCAAGCAATAGTAGACGTATATAAGACACCTACCACTTCCCCAACAAACAAAGATGGAAATAAACTTAGTGAAAAAACCTCGAACGATAAAAGTACTATTCTGAGTAGTCTAGTTGATTCAGTATTTGTCAAAGTTATGCATTGCAATACTGCAAAGGATCTTTGGGACAAACTCCAAAATATTTACGAAGGAGATGCCAAAGTCAAAGGGGCCAAGCTTCAAACTAATAGAGGTAAATTTGAACAACTGAAGATGAAGGAAGATGAATACATTGCAACTTACTTTCTACGAGTTGATGAAATAGTATTGAATGTTATTAAAGGATTGGGAGAAGAAATTAAAGGCCCAATGATTGTTCAAAAAATACTAAGATCTCTTCCAATGATATTTGTTCCTAAAATTTCATCCCTAGAAGAAATAGAAGATATTTACACGTTGAGCATGGCTGAGCTACATGGGATACTTAAAGCTTATGAAATGAGAACATAGCAGGATAATACACCTAGGAATGAAGCGGATTTCAAGGAATACAGGAAGACAAAGAAGAATAAATAAAAGATAAAGTCAAACTATAGTTGCAACGATGATTCAAAAGAAGATGAAGAAATGGATAACTTCGTAAGGAGGTTGAAGAGAGGAACCAAAAAGTACAAAGGTATGCTTCCCTTGAAATGTTTTAATTGTAGTAAAATTGGTCACTTTGCTTCCAAATTTCCTTATGCTAAGAATTCAGATAGTGATAAAGAAGGAGTTCCCAAGAAAGAAAAAAAATATCGAAAGGGAAACAAGAAAGGAGATAAAAGAAAAGTCTTAAAAAATAGATTCTACTCAAGAGAAGAAAGTTCATCATATGATGAAGATGATGATAATGAAAATGAATTAGAAAGAGTTATCTTCATGGAAATGGATACTCAGAAAGGAAATGATGAAGATTATGAAGAAGGTGAACTAGATCTTGAAGCAGAACCAATCAATGCCTTAAGTGAGCTAAAAAGAGAAAGGAAGAAAAACAAGTCATTCAAGGAAGAATTGATCAAACTAAAGGAGAGTTCTCAAAATCCCAAAGAAGTTGATAATTTAAAAACAAAAGTAAAAGAATCAGAAAAGAGAGAAAATATATTGACAAGTCATGTTAAGGAAATATCTAAAGACTTAAACAAAATTAAAGCAGAATTTGGTCAACAAGAAAGAAGACTTGAAGAAGATATCATTTCCTTGAAAACCCAACTTGAAGAAGCAAACATAATGGAATAAGTAATGAATATCCAGATGATCAATAAAGAATAATATTGTGAGAATCTTGAATAAGAAGTCGTTCCATTGAGGTTTGAAGTCAACATGATCAACAAGAACTTCAAAATATCTCAAGTGCTAGAAGACATTCTCAACAGTCAAAGGCCATGCAATGACAAATCTGGACTAGGATACAAGCAAATTCATTTTGAGAAGGGTTTAATATCCATGTCGAAAGAAGAAGAACAAAAGAGTTATGAAAAATCCATTAGAAGTGCCAAGCCTTCAAAGGAGAATATTCAGGTAATAGAAGAAGATCAACCAATCAGAAAAACACAAAATCAACAATCAACAATGGAGAGGAATGAGTACAAAAGAAGTGCATTTCTAAGAATATATTTTACCTCCAAGCATCAAATAAGCTTAAATAATTGTGAAGAAAATAATAGAAGAGAAGATCATGATAAACTAAGGAATGAATCAAGAAGGACTACATCATAGAGAGGATCATTGGCTCCTAGGTATCAAAGTTTATTTTTTGGTCACTTGCAATAAATTTGGACATACAACTATAGATTGCAGAGCATATAGAAGAAATGTTCAAGCAAGAAATGTTTCTGTGGGCCACTAAAATATTGAATGCTATGAATTCCATAACTATGGACACATAGCTCATTATTGTAGAATCATGATGAAGTATTCCATGAAGTAAAACACCGATAATAGGTACAAGAAGGTTTGGAGAAGAAATCAAGAGCGAAAGGATCAAGTGGATGAAGAGCAAGTGAATGAAGGAGTCCCATAGATCACACTCACCATATTTATGGATTTGCATGACAAATATATAGGCAAAGAGAAAGATATCAAGATTCATAATGATAATCCTACTGAAAATCAACTTGAAGTATTCTTCTAACCCATCTGGCTTGGATACTCCCATTAATATGAATGTTGAAGAAGGGGAGTCTAAGAAACATCTAATATAGATTAGAGAACTATCTTTCGGGTAGTTTGAAGTGTTTTCATATTTTGGGAAGGAATTTATATTGGTTTGATGACATAAGTCTAGAATGTCTCATGACATATTGGTTTATTAAGAAGTAATGTTCATCCCCATGCAGACTTGCAGAGTTTGATTTAGAAGACTTGTGGACATATTTGATTTAGCTTGAAAAGTAGGAACATGTAGTGATTAGTTGCAACAAATTCAAAGGAGCTATCAAAACAATGAAGTGGCAGATCAGTCAACAATGTGTGCAGTTGTGTAGCAGAGTCAAGGAAAATTGTTATGACATATGGAAATATATGATTTCATGAGATATTTTGAAGGCCTAGAAGAAAATACTTGACATGAACCAGAGATGATACATGATAGTAGATGAAATCATGATCTTAGAAGGAATTACAGAAAGGAATATGGACTCATTGTAAAGCATACAAGTAAGAGGTAAAGTGTATTGACAGGTGAAACCAACTAGTCATAGGAAGGAAAGTGGTGAAATACACAAAAAAGATAGAGAGAAAACATCAGGAAGAGTTATATTGTCAAGAGAAGATTATTGGATGATTATTTCATTAGTCAATTCAGTTAATATGATAAGCAATGAAGAGTTGAAGTTAAGTGATGAAGGAACCTTAACATGAATCCTTTTTATATGTTATTACAATAACATGAAGCACCAATAGATAAAGAGCATCAGAAGAGAGGAAATAAAGCATATACAGGAAGCCCCAAATTGATATACACGACATCTTTCAAAAGAAGACAAGGGGAGATAAATCATCAGAGGGAGTTACTCTTAATGTCAAAAGGGAAGAGAAATAAAACAAGCATGAGGGAAATATCAGAGAAGGTGTACTATTAGGGGAAGTTACTCTTTTCCATTGATATCAAAGTGGAAGAGGAAGATTAGAAGCATGAAGATAGAGGGAGAAACCCAAAAGAGAGTTACTCATTGCCATTGATGTCAAAGGGGGAGAGAAACATGAGGAGAGAAATATTGATACAATGTCATAGGGGGAGTATGAGTGTTGCCATCAATGCCAAAGTGAAAGATTGTTGGAAAGTTGGTTGTCATTGATGTCAACCCCTATATCTCAAACCTAGAAGAAGTCCAAGAGATGGGTTTATTTGGAGAAGTATCCAAAGTAATCCCCTTATGGATTATCTCTAAGAATGGACATCATGGGAAGACACTTTGAAGAAGTCTACAAGAATCCCTGGAAATAGGGTTAAGTGGTTAAGAAGCCCCAAAAGTGTGTTCATGAAGCCCAAAGTTGTTTGAAGAAAACAAGTGTGACAGACATTGTAAATGCATGCATAACCATCATAGATGGATAGTACATCATTCCATTTCCAATGACACGTGGTATGCCACATGGTTCCTCATGATTGAGAAGTTGTTCCCTCTTAAATATGAAGCCTCGAAAGAAAATGAAGAAGCCCCAGATCTAAGGACAAAAATTTACAATTCAACCCCTAAAAAGTGTTGCAAAAAACAAGTTACAATTCAACCCCATTGAAATGAATATTAAAATAAATATTAAGGATATTTACAGTAAATTTGACCCTAATGGAATAATCATTAAAAATTAAATTGAATTTTATTTGGGTCAAGTTGTCCTTAAAAAGAGGGTGCCAGATCTAGTATAAATAAGGCACCTATGAGTTCATTTGTGAAATCAACTCAAGTGATTTTTATCTGAGGTAACCAATGAGATATGAGGAAATTTTTAGAGGGAATATTGAGTGAAGAAGGGTGGAATTCCAAGGGAAGATGAAGTCTTGTGATGATGTGTTCTATGGTATGTTATTTAAAGGTCATCTTACCATTTTCATTATAATGGTTTTTATACAATGGTTCATATAGAAAAACTTGGAGGTTGTTGAGATGACATATCAAGGTACCTGTGGTACAACTTTCAGCTTCTAGGTCATTTTACTTTTGGAGATACACTCCGTGGAAGATAGGGTTTTTGACTAGTCCTGTAACTAGTCTCAAACAAGTGTTTTGGGTAAAATTGTCATAAATTCTTCATAGAGGATCAAAATTATGTCAGACAAATTTAATTGGAAAGAGTACAATATTTATCATATTTTGTGTGAGTTTCAAAATTACATATCAAATATTGACCGCGTGGCATGCTGTACAAGTTTTCTCTCCATAATAGGCTAGAATTAAGTAAGGTCTGCTATTTTTTCTATAACTCCTTTTCAGGGACTATTCATGGAGTGAAACTTGGAGTAATTTCAGAGAAGATATTGAAGAATATTGGGTAAAAGGTAAAAGTTCTAGACCTTGATTCATTATAGATAGAGAGTTATGCTTGTTGAAAGATAGGGTTTGTGACTAATCCAAAAAATAGTCTCACGAGACTGAGCTAAAGTTTAATGAAGATGCTAATCTATTTTTTATGAAGATGAAAAAGGTATGAGGGTCTGTCATTTTATGCACTAGGTTTCTCACATGTTGAAATCTATGGTTCTCTATGTGTTTTTTTGAGGTTTTTGTTATCACATAGGGTTGTCAAGAGTCATATGGGTTTGTTGTGAATACCTAAGTCCGTATCCTTTCCCTGCCTCTCTCCTTTTCACAGGCTAGATATTGAAGTTTTTCCCTTTCAACTGTTGAAGTCAATTTTGTTTTCCCCTTTTTGTTCGAGTGCCCTGGTTTCCCTTGATGTCTTACTCGAAAGAAGTTTTGTCTTGAAACCTTTCTATTTTCCCCAAGGATGAAAACTCGCCTCCTTTGTTTCAGTCTCCGTTCTCTCTATTTTCCCCAATCCACAACAAGTCGTCCAAGTCTTTGTTTACACAGGCCGCAACCATGAGAAAAAAGAGCAACACTCAAAGCGGTCCGTTATGGACTCGAATCAAGCAAACAGGAAAAGTTCAGTTTTCAACGGCATGAATTCCATGTGAAGTTCAGATTAACAGCTCGCAGGCGTCCATAATCTCAAAGTTGCGTGAAGTATAGTGCTAGATCAAAGACCCAAATTCAAAGATCAAGCAAAGGTTAAATATTGATCGTCGGATCTCATTGGGAGAGATCGATGGTGGGAAATTATTGCGGAAATCGGGACTCCAAAATATTGTAAGAATTATTCATCCAAAAAGTCTGAAGTATCTAAGCCTGAAGTGAGCACGAGCCGTAGATCTTGAGGAGGACAGGTGGCAGTCGATCCGAGGCTTCAAAAAAATGAGCTTTGGGATATTTGAAGTGAGAAGTGCATAAAATATCCAAAGTGATGAAGCACCAAAATCTCTGAAGTGCCAAAGGCCCGAAGTGAATCTGGACCATTGATCTACAGAGGCCACGTGGCTGCAGATCATTCATTTCGAGGATTTTCCTCTGGGGGATTTTTCATGTTTCACTTTTGAAATTTTCGAAACCTGAAGTACGAAGTAAATCTTAGCTGTTGATTTGCAAGAGCCACACATCATCAGATCCCTAGCTCCGGGTAAAAGAACATGGAGGAAGCCCAGGTTTGAGATTTGATTTCTATAAATTCTGGAGACTTGAAAGGATCTTGGCCGTTGATCTATGGAAGCCACGCGTCATTGGATCTATAGATTTGGATAGAAGCATTTGGGGAAAATAAGGTTTGAAAATTGAAAACTTCGAAGTCCGAATCGTGAAGCAAATTGCGACCGTCGATTTGAGAAGGAATAGATCCAATCTCTCGATCTAAAAGTGCCAGAGCTGAGCCATTAATCAAAGGGCCTCATTCGATATCGCAAGATCAATGGTCACACTCCATTGTGGGGTCTAAAGGTGCTTGAGCTTTAAAATTTGGAGGGCGGGCCGCAATTAGAGCCATAGTTTTGAGAAGGGGACATGTGGCAGCTCATGGTGAACTATGGGGGGTAAAGCAGTTTGGTTTCAAACCACTCTTGGCCACACTCACAATCACATGTTTGCATAAGTTCATAGCCCTAGGTCACATATGGGAAGGAGACAAAGGAAAAGGAGCTAGCGCCTGAGCTCTGGAGCACCAAGTACGTGGAAGCCATCAGCGTAGACATGTGGCACGATTATCAGTCATGACATGTGGCATCCGTCTAGCACTTAACCATGGCACTCATTTCAAGATTTGTTAGACATGCCTTTGGCCTATTTTCGAAGTGACACATGGCCCCTATCCATCTGCAACACGTCAACATAGCGATGAGAGGTCACTCTCTGGGAAGTGTTTTTGATCAATGCCAAAGGTAGCACCCCCCTCCAAGGCATAATTTTAGTGGACCTCAAAGTTGGTGGGCGATTAAGCTTGGCAGTGGCGCTAAATCTAGCAGGTGCACCCAGATCTCAGATCTTGACCAGATCAATGGCCACATTCCATTGAGGAGACACAACATGCTCGGGCAATAATTTTCTTTAGCAGTCCCACAATTGAAACCATGGTAAGGAAAAAGTAATATGTGGCAGAAGGTGGTGAATTGCGGGCTCAAAAATGGTGTGAATCCAAACCACCTTTGAGCGGCTCCACAATCATGTGTTTATATAACATCCTATCCAAGAGTAGCACATGGTCACCCCCTGAGAATTAAGTCTCGTGGTGTTCTCGAGAAAAGGCAGTTAATGGAATGAAGGATTGGTGGTTGAAACCTTGTCTCACTCCATAAATGGAAGGCATGGAAGGTCCAACCGTGGAGAATGAACTATCAACCCGTGGTACCCCTGTGGACAGATTTTCCTGTAGACCCATGCCGGTCTGAGCTCGCGTCTAACAGAGGGATGCATGTTTAGTTTGAAAAAAGAGATTGCAGACGAAAGACTTTGAATGTAAGATCCAGGTCACACCCCTAGTAGTTGTGGACTGATCTGAGTATAAATAGATCAGTTCAAGGTTTAGTTAAGGTCGTCAATTGGTTGAGCAAAGCTCCCTATTTTGTAATATTTTGATACTAGAGCTGTTCTCTGGTTATGTATCAAATTTGAGACTTTCACATTAATAGAAGTCAACCTCTTTGCATCTCTCCATAAAAACTATGCTAAAACACTCGGGATGGAGGATCCAGTCGAGGGTTGTGATGTTATTGCAATGTAGGCTTGATTACAGTGGTATCATGACCTGTTTTAGTCAAATCCCTTGTTATCTTATTTCTCCTCACACTGAAGGATTCGAGCATGGAGGATCTAGTCGAGTTGTCATAGTTACATTTTGATGTAGGTTTGATTACTATGTTGTTGTTACTATGTTGCTTTGACATATTTCAGTGTCTGAAGCTTGAGTTCAAGAGCACTCTTGAGCCTAAGTTTTTCTTCACCAAGCTGCTTGAAAGCCTAATGCCCATGGCAGACTTGTCCACTTTCTCACCAAGTCTTCCTTCTGCTCGCCCTTAAACTCAAATAATTGACTGAAGTTAATGAGGCCCTCAATTCCCTGTGCATTTATTTCCCAGTCTCCGTGTTATAATCATTTCTATATTGAGTTTTGTTCATTTGAACTCCACTCATAAATAAAACATCCACCAAATACTCTGATGGGTACTGGGATTATCCTTTCGCAATCCAAGGGTGACTCTCAGTGATAAAAGTTTGTATCTTGGTGATTTAGCACATGCTTAATGCATATATTGGCATATTATTTGAGGCATATTTTGGAACATGCTTGGTACATGTTTTGAGGCATATTTTGGCACATGCTTGGTACATGGTTTGAGGCATATCTTGGTGATGTTGGGTATATGTTTTGAGAGATGTCCTTGGTGATATTGGAATATGGTTTTGATGATGATGATGTATCTGTATCAATGACATTATCAGTGACAGATTGATTATCAATGACAATGACATGTTGATTATCAACGACAAGTTGATTATCAATGTCAGTTTCAGTGACAGGCCGAGTCTCCATTTATATTTCAGGGAGGCAGGGTGGTGCAAGGAAGGATATTGAAGTCTCCTTCAGGTTTGTGCCGGTAAAATAAGGGGTTGGATCCTCCTTCCAGTTGGAGCTAGAGAATATAGGGAGTTGAAGCTTCCTCCAGGTTGGAGTCTATAAATCAGGGGGTTGGAGCCTCCTTCCAGTTGGAGCTATAGAATTCGGGGAGTTGTAACTTCCTTCAAGTTGGAGCTGTAGAATTCGGGGAGTTGTAACTTCCTTCAAGTTGGAGCCTATAAACAGTGGGTTGGATCCTCCTTCCAGTTGGTACTAGATAATTTGGAAGTTGGTTCTTTCTATGAATGTAACCTTTTGATATATAAGAAATCATTCTATGGTTTTCACCCATTTGGGTTTCCACGTAAAATTATGGCGTGCTGTGTATTTGTGGTTATATGTTATGCATTTTTGAATGAAATTGTTAATGATATATTGAATGAAATTATAAGTGATAAATTTATTCGTAAGTTGAATATTACATGTTCTGATTAAAAGTAGTAAAAAGTGCTCAATACTGATTCACCCCCCCTTTGAGTATTGGTGAATATTCCAACATTAAATTCTCAAAGGTAAAAAAAAATTGAAAATATTAAGTAGGAGAAGATAAATATTTCAGAAGAGCATTATGCTGAAAAGAGAAAGTTACATTGAGAACTTTCTAAGAAGATATCTCAATTGAATCCTTTTTCTGATGTGTTCCAAATAATTCAAGAAGATCATAAAATCCCGAACCTTTCTAGTAGCGAAGATAATGTTGATGATATGTTGGAAAAATATCATCATATAAGTCCCAGGTTGCAAAGTTGACAAACTGGATCCAAAGAATGAACATAACAAGTAAATAAAGGATTACTAATTTAGAAGAATCATGTAAACAAAAGGATCCCAATATACAAAACTTGCTAGATAAAATAAATACAAAATATATTGAGGTTGATGCATTTAAAACGACTTAGGAGAACCTAGAAAATCTCTTGTAGGATGCATTAAGTCAATATATAAGGAAAAAATATTTGATTGAGGCTAAAAAAATGATTTGGGATAGGATCATGGAGTAGATGAGAAATTTTATATCTCAATTTGGCCTATTTCATTATTGGGAAACAATAACAATCACTAATGCACAAGTTGATATCAAGAGGTTGTTGCTTGATATTTCTGAGAAAGTTAAAGAGGCTGATCAAGTTATTCAATTTCTCAATTCATTATAAAAAAATGTCTTAGAAGCACTTGGAATTCAAGAAATAAATTATCTGGTTATAGATATCTCAAAATTATTTGAAAATATATATTTGATTGAATCTTTACAGGCAAAGTTTACAAAAGTTAAGGAAACATCAGAATAATTTAGAAAACAGTTCCTCCCATTACATAAATTTGGCTTGCCTTTCC
>JZKD02S1985100.1:32949-42987 GCA_000966675.3 Picea glauca
TAAAGTTATCAAAGGATGTAAATCACTTATTTAAAAAAAAAATGAAGGAAACAAAAGAAAGTTTTTTAAAATTCTATCACCGCAAGCATAACAACGACCAAATTGAATTTTAAGGGCCTCTTGTTGATATGATAACACAATTTCACTTCGAACAGTATATATTCGTTGATTTCAAATTATTCCAGGAGATCAATTTTACCAAGTTCATCGATTAAGCAAAAAATGCTAAAACAATGACCAATTTGAATTTTAAGGGCCTCTTGTTGATATGATAGCACAATTGCACTTCACACATTATATATTTGTTGATTTCAAATTATTCCAGGAGATTAATTTTACCAAGTTCATCAATTAAGGAAAAATGCTAAAACAAGCCACATACTACATTTGCGTCACAGCGCCATAGAAATTATCAGGCATATTTGCGGGCTAGCTGGCTAAAAAATTCAATTCTATTGTTCCATGTCCTCCAAACAACAGTCAGAGTTCCACAATATACAAATTGACAGACGAAGCACACAACCAAGAACCAACTAAACTTCAAACAGACCGCAAGCAAGTTACTGTAAGGTTCCATAGAGCAGGACGCATCGACCTTTGCATCAAACAATTTGATATACAAAGAAAAGACATCGCCACATTCGTTTTCTCTTGCATCTCGTATATGTTCCCAGTAGAAAATAACCAGGGCTATGGGATATATGGGGTTTTCTGCCATGCATCCCATTTTTTGGACTGAACAATCTTATGCGCATGCAATCCCAAGTAGCCGAGTCCGACGAACATTCATCTGGATGCTAAAGAAATATTACAGAGACACATGAGGTATTTTCATTTCCTGCCAAAGTCTGATATATATATATATTTTTCCCTTCTTTAGCCGATATGAAAAATTGCATTGTCCTCATTTAAGGTGAATTTGTTGTGTATCTGAAGCCCCCACAACATGTAGACACTGCTTGCCTTTTTCTGTAGATACGTTTCATACGAAAATTCTGCCAACTTAGGAAGCACATTTTGTAACAGAGGCTGCCTAACCATACAATGTACAGTTGTGTTGCCCACAGTTTGGATGACAACATTGACGCAATGCCCATATATATGGACATTTTTCACCACATCATAGACAATCAATCATATCATCACTTATCAAAGCGGAGGCAGAAGCATGCGAGTTGCATTTCACACATACAGGTTCAAAGGGGGTCGAGTACACATTGGATGCAACTAAAACACCTTCAACTTGGGAACACAAGCACAATAATTAATACATTGAACAATATAATACACATGTGCATCCCCCCCTCCCCTTAAAAAAATAAAAATAAAATAAAACAGGCCACAAAAATATGTTGAAGGCTATTTCTATAAGCAAAGTGAGGATGATTTTGTGGATGTATACACACAACAGTTGTAGAGCTAGCTAGTTTCTTCAGATCTTATACTATATCTGCTCGCAACTCTATTACAAACATTGCCTGGGTTGTCCGAAAGATCCTTTCTCTAACATCCCTTTTCTTTGTTATATTTTTGAAGAGCATACGTGGAATCTTCCCTTTATGCAATTTCTACTCCATTGATGAAAACAAATTTGAATACGTATCGAATAATTGCAGCTGCAGCCTGGAACAATGCAATATTTGTGTAACTTACCCAACATACATGCACATGTGAAAGTAAAGGACAAAACTAAATATGAAAATCAGTACCATTTCCTTGTCGATGTCTGACTCTCCATCCTTTTTATGGAGAATGTGTTGCGAGCCAAGTTTTCTCGCCAGTGTGACAATTGTGTCAATCGTTCCGATTGGGTAAATATCAGTGCTCTGTGTAAGTTGGCTGATAGTCAAGTCCGGGATGAAATGATATTCTGAACAAACAACAATTTTTTTTTCCACAGTACTTGTTTCATTGAGAGAAATAATTCGATCAAAATCACCACGGTCATATATTTTTTTGGGCAATATATTAAAATTTGTAATGTATATCCCATTACACGACAATATCTTTTCTGCATGTTTCTGGACAAGTTGTGGGGGAATAGTTAGTGTCACTGTCATCATGGCCTCCTTGTCTGTCATGTCAGCATGCATAATGGATCTAGTTTTGTTTGTCTTGTCCAAGTACGTTCTATAGACGACCATTATGTCCCCGATGAACAATTTTCCAGTTTGGTGGCTGTTCAATCCCTCTATTGATAGTACTTTGGATGTTACAACTCTAGACTTGGTGACAATTTTTGAACAGGAAAACTAAAGTGAATGGTACTGTGCATTTTTTTTTTTTTTGTATTCTTCTTTCACTGGCATAAATGTATAAGTACATGCATAGATTCAATGAACTATGGAGACAAAGTTTTGCAACCACACCTCTTAGTCTACAGAACATGCGTTAGGTTCCCCGTCTTACTTGTACTTGTTGATACCTCTTGTGAACTGCAAACCATGTATTGCAGATGACATCAATATATTCACCATGCCATAGATGAATATATAGCCAAGGATATTTGTTTGGTAAACATAGTAAGAGCAGAGCATATGCATCTTTACCTTTGGCCTTGTGGGTCTGTTGATGTCTGGGAAGACTGACTGCTCATGCCCATGTCACCAGTCCAACTTTTTCTGATGCAAGCATGTGAAGATGAACATCAGGACTAGACAAGCCACAAGCATGACCATAGATGTGAAACCCTTAGTCTGCCAACCGACGCACCAAGGCATTTTCGGAAAGAACACTAAGCAGATGAATTAGAAAACAAAAGGAGAAAATTGAAAAAGTAGAAATAGGGAGGGCATAAAGGGACATTGCTGCCAAGACATCGTTTTCAAGTCTAATATTATATGCCCCCACCTGGTTTTTATATTTAATTTACAAGAACAATTGGTATACCTTTTAGAATATTGTACCATGGAACCCTCTGTTGTTGCACAAAACAATTCATCTTCCTGTCCACCCAACCTGTTTTTTCCAAGGTAGCAATGCCAAATATGCAATGGACATGAAGGCAAGTTAGTATGAAAACAAACATCTAAAAGAAAGAGAAACATGTCTATTTACCTGCCAAAGAGTCCATCGTCTTCTCCAACCATTCTGTTTGTTTGAATGCAACAATGCAGCGAAAACACAATGAACACGAAGTAGGTTAGTATGCAGTAAGGCATGTAATGAAGATAACTTATAATGAAGACATACATGTAAAAGAAAGAGAAACATGGCTATTTACCCGTGAAAGAGCCCATCATCATCTCCATCCATTCTTTTTGTTTAAATGTAACAATGCATCGAAAACACAATGGACATCAAGCAGGTTAGTATCCAAGAAGGCATGTAATGAAGATACGTTAGCATGTAGGAAGGCACACAACATGTACATAGAATAGACTAGGTGAACACATATACAAACAATAAATGAAATGCAAAACAACACAATATGAAATAACAATACAATCATGCACCTTTATATATCCTCTTCAACTGATGCAGTCAAGACTCCGTCGTTTTATCTAGTTATTCTGTTTGTTTGAATGTGGGAACGCACAAAATACAATGAACATGAATGGAAGCTGGTATGCATTGGAGAACAAGAAATATGTACATACAGTAAAAGAGAATGAATGGACAGTCTAAAAGATAGGCATAAAGATGAACCTTTACGCTTCTCCATCCATAGCTGTAAATGTGTAATTTTTTTTTCCCTGCCCAAAATATATTACAAGCCACAAAATATCATGAAATTGCATGGCCATAGCTAAACAATTTCTGGTTTTCTGTGGAAAATTATCCAAATATGCTTCCACCGATGGAAATACATGTTCTTTATCCTATACATAGANTAAAACAATGACCAATTTGAATTTTAAGGGCCTCTTGTTGATATGATAACACAATTTCACTTCACACATTATATATTTGTTGATTTCAAATTATTCCAGGAGATTAATTTTACCAAGTTCATCAATTAAGGAAAAATGCTAAAACAAGCCACATACTACATTTGCGTCACAACCCTATAGAAATTATCAGGTGGATTTGCGGGCTAGCTGGCTAAAAAATTCAATTCTATTGTTCCATGTCCTCCAAACAATAGTCAGAGTTCCACAATATACAAATTGACAGACGAAGCACACAACCAAGAACCAACTAAACTTCAAATAGGCCGCAATCAAGTTACCACAAGGTTCCATAGAGCAGGATGCATCGACCTTTGCATCAAACAATTTGATATACAAAGAAAAGACATCACCACATTCGTTTTCTCTTGCATCTCATATATGTTCCCAGTAGAAAATAACCAGGGCCATGGGATATATGGGGTTTGCTGCCATGCGTCCCATTTTTTGCACTGAACAATCTTATGCGCATGCAATCCCAAGTAGCCAAGTCCGACGAACATTCATCTGGATGCTGAAGAAATATTACAGAGACACATGAGGTATTTTCATTTCCTGCCAAAGTCTGATATATATATTTTTTCCCCTTCTTTAGCCGATATGAAAAATTGCATTGTCCTCATTTAAGGTGAATTTGTTGTGTATCCGAAGCCCCCACAACATGTAGACACTGCTTGCCTTTTTCTATAGATACGTTTCATACGAAAATTATGCCAACTTAGGAAGAACATTTTGTAACAGAGGTTGCCTAACCATACAATGCATAGTTGTGTTGCCCACAGTTCGGATGAAAACATTGACACAATGCCCATATATATGGACATTTTTCACCACATCACAGATAATCAATCATATCATCACTTATCAAAGCGGAGGCAGAAGCACGAGAGTTTCATTTCACACATACAGGTTCAAAGGGGGTCGTGTACACATTGGATGCAACTAAAACACCTTCAACTTGGGAACAGGAGCACAATAATTAATACATTGAACAATATAATACACAAGTGCATCCCCCCCTCCCCTTAAAAAAATAAAAATAAAATAAAACAGGCCACAAAAATATGTTGAAGGCTATTTCTATAAGCAAAGTGAGGATGATTTTGTTGATGTATACACACAACAGTTGTATAGCTAGCTAGTTTCTTCAGATCTTATACTATATCTGCTCGCAAATCTGTTACAAACATTGCCTGGGTTGTCCAAAAGATCCTTTCTCTAACATCCCTTTTATTTGTTATATTTTTGAAGAGCATACGTGGAAGCTTCCCTTTCTGCAATTGCTGCTCCATTGACGAAAACAAATTTGAATACGTATCGAATAATTGCAGCTGCAGCCTGGAACAATGCAATATTTGTGTAACTTACCCAACATACATGCACATGTGAAAGTAAAGGACAAAACTAAATATGAAAATCAGTACCATTTCCTTGTCGATGTCTGACTCTCCATCCTTTTTATGGAGAATGTGTTGCGAGCCAAGTTTTCTCGCCAGTGTGACAATTGTGTCAATCGTTCCGATTGGGTAAATATCAGTGCTCTGTGTAAGTTGGCTGATAGTCAAGTCCGGGATGAAATGATATTCTGAACAAACAACAATTTTTTTTTCCACAGTACTTGTTTCATTGAGAGAAATAATTCGATCAAAATCACCACGGTCATATATTTTTTTGGGCAATATATTAAAATTTGTAATGTATATCCCATTACACGACAATATCTTTTCTGCATGTTTCTGGACAAGTTGTGGGGGAATAGTTAGTGTCACTGTCATCATGGCCTCCTTGTCTGTCATGTCAGCATGCATAATGGATCTAGTTTTGTTTGTCTTGTCCAAGTACGTTCTATAGACGACCATTATGTCCCCGATGAACAATTTTCCAGTTTGGTGGCTGTTCAATCCCTCTATTGATAGTACTTTGGATGTTACAACTCTAGACTTGGTGACAATTTTTGAACAGGAAAACTAAAGTGAATGGTACTGTGCATTTTTTTTTTTTTTGTATTCTTCTTTCACTGGCATAAATGTATAAGTACATGCATAGATTCAATGAACTATGGAGACAAAGTTTTGCAACCACACCTCTTAGTCTACAGAACATGCGTTAGGTTCCCCGTCTTACTTGTACTTGTTGATACCTCTTGTGAACTGCAAACCATGTATTGCAGATGACATCAATATATTCACCATGCCATAGATGAATATATAGCCAAGGATATTTGTTTGGTAAACATAGTAAGAGCAGAGCATATGCATCTTTACCTTTGGCCTTGTGGGTCTGTTGATGTCTGGGAAGACTGACTGCTCATGCCCATGTCACCAGTCCAACTTTTTCTGATGCAAGCATGTGAAGATGAACATCAGGACTAGACAAGCCACAAGCATGACCATAGATGTGAAACCCTTAGTCTGCCAACCGACGCACCAAGGCATTTTCGGAAAGAACACTAAGCAGATGAATTAGAAAACAAAAGGAGAAAATTGAAAAAGTAGAAATAGGGAGGGCATAAAGGGACATTGCTGCCAAGACATCGTTTTCAAGTCTAATATTATATGCCCCCACCTGGTTTTTATATTTAATTTACAAGAACAATTGGTATACCTTTTAGAATATTGTACCATGGAACCCTCTGTTGTTGCACAAAACAATTCATCTTCCTGTCCACCCAACCTGTTTTTTCCAAGGTAGCAATGCCAAATATGCAATGGACATGAAGGCAAGTTAGTATGAAAACAAACATCTAAAAGAAAGAGAAACATGTCTATTTACCTGCCAAAGAGTCCATCGTCTTCTCCAACCATTCTGTTTGTTTGAATGCAACAATGCAGCGAAAACACAATGAACACGAAGTAGGTTAGTATGCAGTAAGGCATGTAATGAAGATAACTTATAATGAAGACATACATGTAAAAGAAAGAGAAACATGGCTATTTACCCGTGAAAGAGCCCATCATCATCTCCATCCATTCTTTTTGTTTAAATGTAACAATGCATCGAAAACACAATGGACATCAAGCAGGTTAGTATCCAAGAAGGCATGTAATGAAGATACGTTAGCATGTAGGAAGGCACACAACATGTACATAGAATAGACTAGGTGAACACATATACAAACAATAAATGAAATGCAAAACAACACAATATGAAATAACAATACAATCATGCACCTTTATATATCCTCTTCAACTGATGCAGTCAAGACTCCGTCGTTTTATCTAGTTATTCTGTTTGTTTGAATGTGGGAACGCACAAAATACAATGAACATGAATGGAAGCTGGTATGCATTGGAGAACAAGAAATATGTACATACAGTAAAAGAGAATGAATGGACAGTCTAAAAGATAGGCATAAAGATGAACCTTTACGCTTCTCCATCCATAGCTGTAAATGTGTAATTTTTTTTTCCCTGCCCAAAATATATTACAAGCCACAAAATATCATGAAATTGCATGGCCATAGCTAAACAATTTCTGGTTTTCTGTGGAAAATTATCCAAATATGCTTCCACCGATGGAAATACATGTTCTTTATCCTATACATAGAATATTTTTCCCACTTTACAATATTTTGGTTTTCTGTGGCAAACTACCCTGACATGCTTCCAGACATCAAAATATAATCTTGCAGAATCTTTGTTGTACATATCCTATCTCAAGCACAACACAAATTGTATCGTGCGCACACTAGTCTGTGTAGAGGAAAAAGAACATGTAATGTCATATGGGCACATCTGACCATACATGGTTTATAAATGTAGCTTGTATATGCTTTATTCTAACAAACAAACAATGAATACTGAAATTTCACATGTAATTCTCGAACAATTTTGCATGTAACTATTTTCTTTCATGCCAGCACTAAAGTACCAACAAAATATCACAGTAGAATAGATATCGACCTCAGTAGATAGGGAAAATAACACAACTGCATGTCGACTCATGGGTGTAGGGATTGAACACAGTAAAACGCTCCAAAAAACAATAATAATCAAAAAAGAAAAAAAAATAGCTCCAACCATCGGTGCTGGACCCCAACCCTGCAAGGCCGAATCAAACAAAATAAAAAAAACAAGCACCAAACTAACAAGAAAGAACGAACAGGCCGAACTGCACCCCCAGGGCCCCACAGCGCAAAACCGAGCCAAACAAACACAACCAACAACCCATGAACCAATGAACCAACTGTTAGGACCACACAATGTACCTTTTTGCCTATATTTTTTTCCACTATTATACTCTTGATCACCCATATTTAGACTCATACTATTACTTTATCTGATCATCTTAAAGGTATACAACGTCCCTTCTCATTGCTATACGTTTAATCTGTTTTTCATAATATTTTACATCACTCTCGTACTTAACCATTGATTAGAAATGCATAAGTGTCCAAAACTGGAGATTAGCATTTGAGGCCTGTTGCTGAAACACAGAACTGTCCAAGGTCGCTGTTGCTGAAACACAGAGCAGATGCTAAAACACGGAGCTGCCTTACAATCTGAGGTCGCAGATGCTGAAACACGAAGCTGCCTTATAGTTCGAGGATGCAGATGCTGAAACACGAAGCTGTTACACAGTCCAGAGTTGCAGATGCTGAAACACAGAGGAAACCGCTAGGACCGACGATGCTGAAACTCAAAGGAATCCGTTACAGTCAAAATCGGTCAACAGAAGGCTGACATAGTTAGAGTGCAATTCATGTGGCTGAAACAACCCACGAATTGCGATGCTGAAACAACATCATCAACAATGGGAAGAAGCTGTTACACTAGTCGTAACAACAATACCCCATTCAGCTCCTGTAATAGCATTTGGTTGTGTGAGACTAGGACATCCGATGCTGGTTTAGAAAGAAGATCCGATTTAGGATAGGACTCAGATATGCATTGTAATTATTGTATCGAAGGGATTTCCTCTTTAAATCAGAGGAAATCACCATTCGAGGGATCCAATTTTTATGTATTGAAGCAACTCCAGAGAAGTGGGACGTATTCTATTTTTCTAAATTGTAATGTGATATTTTGACAGATGAATATAAGACTTCTTTGAGTATCCTTCTCTATCTTTTTCATTTCAGGGGAATCTTGTGAGAAGGGAGGGCCCACCTTCTTCACAAGATTCACCCATTAGTTAGAAGTGTGTTAGTACAATTTTTGTTTATGCTTTGTTTAACTGTCATTTGCTGAAACACTGTTTTTAATGGATTCCGCTTTGCTGAAACACTACTGACTCTGTCTTAGTTTATTGAATGGAATTGTAATTCTTTTTATCAGCAATCTTGTGTGATGATTTTATGAGGCTAGCAGAGATTGGGTTAAAGGTTCCTGCTCAGATAGGAAGGAATCGGAATATCCTACCATCTGTAGAATTCATTTACTTCTGCCAGTGTGCTAGCCAGAGATTTGGTTAAAGGTTCCCGCTCAGATAGGAAGGAATCAAAACACCTTGTCTTCTGTAGATTTCATTTACTTCTACAAGTGTGCTAGCTAGAGATTTGGTTAAGGGTTCCTGCTCAGACAAGAAGGAATCAAAACACCTTGTCTTCTGTAAATTTCATTTACTTCTGCAAGTGTGTTAGCCAGAGATTTGGTTAAGGGTTCCTGCTCAGACAGGAAGGAATCAAAACACCTTATCTTCTGTAGATTTCATTTACCTCTACAAGTGTGCTAGCCAGGGATTGGGTTAAGGGTTCCTGCTCAGAAAGGAAGGAACCAAAACATCCTGTTCTCTGTAGACTTCCAATTGTGCTAGCCAGAAACTGGGTTAAGGATCCCTGCTCAGAAAGGAAGGGATCGGATTGCCATGTTCTCTGTAAACCTCAACCTCACAAGTGTGCTAAAACAGAAATAAGGCTCAAGGCTCCTGCTTAGAAAGGAAGGAACTAGGTGGCTTTGTTCTCTGATAGATAGAGTTAATTGTTTTCTGCATTACTGTTTTCATGAAAGAGTGTTAGTACTGAAGTCTCTGTTTGAGAGTAAGGGTCATGTTCTCTGATTGCAGAATAGTTGTTCTTTCCCATTGCAAGTGTTTTTTTAATGTAATCCAGGATTCTTAGATTGATCTTTAAAGATTTGCAATAGGGAAGTTACTTTCCTGTGATTTAACTCAGAGCTTCAGTTTATTCAAGTAAGTGTGATTAGTATAA